>JAKCPI010022964.1:0-17568 GCA_023213315.1 Euborellia annulipes
TTTTATTTTTTTGTCAAATTTTTAAAGGTAATTTTTGTCGATGAAACTTAAATTTTTGAAATATTTTTAATAACTTTCTTTTAAGAGAGTGGCCCAATCAGGATTGATTTTCGAGAATTTAATAATTTTTAACGGGCTTTCCTGATAAAAGTAGAACCTTCGGGGGCTTTTTGGTTGATAATATTTTTATTTTTTTTAATTTGTTTTTAAGGTCTTTTTTGACATTTAAGGGCCATTTAGACCCCATGTATGTATTTAAAATAATGAAACAAATTTTTTATATAATGGGGGTCCAGACCACTTTACTCTTGTACTCCATAGAAAAGATAGGGAGAAGTGGTTGCCATAGTAACAAAATATAAATATTTTCTCATATCAATTTTACATCTTGAAAATCAGATATGTACCCTACTGTCGGAAACTAAATACATGTCGACACAATATCTGGTGTGAGTAGGGCACATTGCCCACAACTTTCGATTCCGAAGGTAAGAGAAAGTTGTGTGCTGTGCGTCAGTCACACCAGATTTTTTATTATAAATTAAATTAAGATTTCTTTTTTAATTAAATTAATATTTTTAACCAAAAATTTCCATGTAAAGTACACAAATTTAAAATTTGAATCAATGGGAAATTTCCCTTTAACATATATATAGAAGAGACTTTAAAAACGTGTATTTCTCTTAAAAATTCATTTTATGCGTGCGCGATAATTTTTATTATTTAAAAAATAAATTAAAATATTTTATTTATTGATAATGGGATACCAATCGATTTAAATTAATAGAGACGGGGTCTAAATGGCATCCAATGCCGAAAAATCTGGTGTCATGTATTTAGTTTCCGTCAGTAGGGTACATTCGATTTTCAAGATGTAAAATAATATTTATATTTTGTTACCATCGCAACCATTTCTCCTATCTTTTCTACCGAGTACAAGAGTAAAGTAGTCTTCAGAAGATTTCAATGGAAAAATGAGAATATTCATTTTAAAGAGCATCTCAAAAATAATTGATTTTTGAATTTTAATCAAAATCGATGGAGCGAATTTTGAGAGAATCGTAAAAAACTGAAAAAGTACATTAGTAAAATAATAGTATTTTTTCGCTGATTTTGTTCAAAAGCTTCATGTCACGTCCCATGGGGGTGACTAACTTAAATATAAAATTTCAACCACCTAGCTCTTTTCGTTCTTGAGATATTTTGTTCACATACACACCCCCCCCCCCCCCCACACACACACAGGGACAGACCATGTGGCGAAAACCACTTTTTCGGATTCATGGGACCTCAAAACGTGTATATCCGTCAAAACCTCGACATCGAATTTTTGACATGAATCCAAAACTTTCTCTCTCTCTCTCTCTCTCTCTCTCATTATATATATATATAGGTAAGAGAAAGTAAAAACTAAATAAAAAATAAGTATTTGTTGATAATAGGGGTGGAGAAATAAATTAAGTCCTTTGAAAATTATTTTAATACAAATGTATCCATAATAAATAAATAAATACATAAAATAACACTTGAAAGTATTTTATTTAAATTGCGGTGAGTTTTAAGGGAGGGTTTATGAAGTGAGTCTTTTAATAGTAATTTAATTTCGAGTTTATTTCCAACAGAATAAAACCCCGTTAGTTTGCAAGTAAATAGAATTTTTTTTAAATAGAGAACTTATTTGATAATTATATTTCTTGGTCGTTCAGAGAGGAATGCTACTAGACTTGGTTGCTGCCTGCCTGCCAGGCGTGTCCTGTCATTTAGTTGAATTTGAGTCGAGCCATGAGTCATTGGGCTCAGCTCCTCTCTCTCTCTCTCTCTCGGCGTGTTTACTGTTAGTTTATTTTATATTGTGTTGTGATTTGTGCAAATAAGACGTTCATCCCCCAACCTCATTACACCACACCCCGCTGATCATCTTATTATTAAGGTAATTAATGTTTTCATAACGAATTAAATTTTTATTTTCAATTTTTTTTTCTCTCAACATATACTTATAAAATTATCCAATTTTTAATTATATGATGAAGTCTTGTACCCCAAGGGGGAGGGTGAGAAAGGGTGTAAATCACCCCTTCTAATAAACAAAATACTATTTTTCTTTAAAAATAAAATTTAAAATAAAAATTTTTTTTTGAAAATTTTTCTTTTAAGCAAATGGATTACTCTTCTCTCTCCCTCCTCACCCTCTACCACCCTAACAGAGGATTTAGTTTTCCTATAATATTTGATAATAAATTTTTATTAAATAATAGAAAATATTCTTAAACTTTTATCTCTCATCAGTGTTATAGTGATTTTTGGAGGTGGAATTTGTTTTTTATTGCCAGTGCTTTCTTCTGCACTCGCCTCCCCTATTTATTTATAATTAAACCCCCAATATGTTTATTAATCAATAACGGATATCGTCAAAGTCTTAAAAAAAAACAAAAAACATTCTACAAGCCTGTATCACTATCTTTTGTTTCGTGAATATATTTCACTACAAGCAAAGTTTCCTTTGTTGGTAGTTTTATGTAGAATTCGATCCCCTCGGCTCCCACATCCCCTTATAGATATTTATTAATTCAAATTCACTCTACTCTACAAATATAATGTTTGATTGAGGAAAAAATAATTCAAATTTTTTTTTGAATTGAAATTTAAAAAAATCTGGTGTGACTGGCGCACAGCACACAACTTTCTCTTACCTTCGGTAATCGAAAGTTGTGTTCTGTGCTTGTCATCACCAGATTTTTTGTGTCGACATATATTTAGTTCCCGACAGTACGGAACATATGAATTCAGATGTAAAATTTATAAGTATGGGAAAATATTTATATTTTGTTACCATGGCAACCATTTCTCATATCTTCCCTATGAAATACAAGAGTAAAGTGGTCTTCAGAAGATTTCAATCACAAAATGAGAATATACATTTTAAAAGAGAATCTAAAAAATAATTGATTTTTTGAATTTAAAAAAAAATCGTTGGAGCAAATTTAGAGAAAATCGAAAAAAACTGAAAAAGTACATCAGTAAAGTACTAGTACTCTTTGGCCGATTTTGATTCTAAGCTTATTTTTCCGGTCCCGGGGGGTGTTTAAGTTAAATATAGAATTTCAACCTCGTAGCTCAATTCCTTCATGCTTAAAATTGAACACACACACACACACACACACACACACACACACACCCACACACACACACACACAGACAGACCATGTCGCGAAAACCACTTTTTTTGGATTCAGGGGACCTCAAAACGTGAAGATCCATCAAAATCTCGACATCGAATTTTTGACATGAATCCAATACTTTCTCTCTATATATATATTACATATATACATAGGTAAGAGAAAGTAAAAATCTTCTGGTACATGAACTTCATAGGAAGGATATGGGAAATAGTTGCGCATCTCCCAATGGCCAGGGGCTAAAAGGGTGGAATATAAAAAAAAAAATCTATATATAATAATTGCGGTGTGTCCGTCTGTCCGTCCGTCTGTCCGTCCGTCTGTCCGTCCGTCTGTCCGTCCGTCTGTCACGCTCTGTTTGACCAACTTCCCGTTGGAATTTTGAAACGAAATTTTGCAGTCTTATAAAGGACGTTATGGAGAGTCCCGGAAAAATACTCGGGTTCCGAAATTCCTATAACTTTTTGAGTTATTAATTGCTAAAGTTACGATTTCTCCCATAGGAAATGTATAGAGAAATATTTAAGTATTCTTTGCAGTTGTGTATTCTTTGAATGTGAACAAATCCTCAAGCAGGCACAGGACTGGAATACTTAGTTGTTAGTAATAATAATTTTCTTTTCATAATTAAGAAAAGGCGAGGGTCCGCCGCAGGCGGGCCCGGAGCCAGCTGATGGGGGGTCCAGGGGGGCCCCTGTCTAGACGCCAGCCCGTTTCTCATAATTAAGAAAGGCGAGGGTCCGCCGCAGGCGGGCCCGAGCCAGCTGGGGGGGTCCAGGGGGGGCGTAGCCCCCCTGTCTAGACGCCAGCCCGTTTCTCATAATTAAGGCGAGGGTCCGCCGCAGGCGGGCCCGAGCCAGCTGGCGGGGGGTCCAGGGGGGGCGTAGCCCCCCTGTCTAGACGCCAGCCCGTTTCTCATAAGAAAAGGCGAGGGTCCGCCGCAGGCGGGCCCGAGCCAGCTGGTGGGGGTCCAGGGGGCGAAGCCCCCTGGCTAGACGCGGAGCCCGCCGAAGGCGGGCGGCGCGGCTAGTTCTTTATAATGTAGAGCCTACTGCGGAAAGCTAGACACAAAAAATCTGATGTGACAAGCATAGAAAACAACTTTCAATTACCGAAGGTTAGAGAGTTTTTTTACTTTCTCTTGCCTCTATATATGTTAATATATAGAGAGAGAAAGTATTGAATTCATTTCAAAAATTCGATGTCGCGATTTTGATGGATATAAACGTTTTGAGGTCTCCTGAATCCAAAAAAGTGGTTTTCCCCACATGGTCTGTCTGTGAACAAAATATCTCAAGAACGAAAAGAGCTAGGAGGTTGAAATTTTATATTTAAGTTAGGCACCCCCATGGGACGTGACACGAAGCTTTTGAACAAAATTAGCCAAAGAGTATACTAGTACTTTACTGATGTAATTTTTCAGTTTTTTTCGATTTTCTCAAAATTCGCTCCCTGCTAGATATTTTTATAATTTTACAATACGTCTATATTGTTCTTGAAATAATCAGATCTAATTGATTTAGACTCTCAAGATTGTTATTTTTTATTAGAAATAAAATATACTTTTGACATTAATCTTCTTTTATTTTTTACTAATTAATAATACAAAAAAAATAAACCAAGATTAATGTCAAAAATGTCTTTTTATTTCTATTAATTAGACATTTCAAATGTTTATAATCATTTTAAGATTTTAAAAATGATTAAGAATTTCATTTTGAAATACATTTAATATAATGAAATTTTTGTTATCAGTAACTACGCAAATCGTCCAAAATATTTGATTGCTACGACTCTCTTTTCTATTCTATTGAAAAATGACAATTTTTATGTCTTTTATATATGGTATCAATCAAAAATTCTCGCCATTCTTTTTATAATGGAATCTTAGGGCTAGAAAGAGAAAA
The DNA here is from genome assembly GCA_023213315.1 of Euborellia annulipes. Classification (NCBI taxonomy): domain Eukaryota; kingdom Metazoa; phylum Arthropoda; class Insecta; order Dermaptera; family Anisolabididae; genus Euborellia; species Euborellia annulipes. The sequence goes on from JAKCPI010022964.1 coordinate 5,084, forward strand.
AGATCAAATATATTTCAATTGATAAATTCGATCCTATTTATTACTTCTTTCAAAACGAATTGCTATTTTTTTTCCCCCCCCCCCCCCCCTATTAATTAAAAAATAATAATTTATTTATTTGAATAAATAACTTTATCGAATTGATTGATTTAATCAGTTGGATGAAATGTAAAATTTTGAGTTGAAAAAATTGAGAAATAGAGTAAAAAAATGGGAAAAAGAAAAGAAATTTCTAAAAAAAAAAAAAAAAAAAATCTTTAAAATTAAAAATTCAAGAGATAATTATGTTTACAAGCAATAAAGGCGTGCAGAGGAAGAGGTTGTCATTCTTACCTGTGAGTTTGAGCCTGGAGGCATGTGCTAGGATAAATCTGGCCTCCATTCGGGTCGAATAAAGTAACATGATTCTTGCTTCTGAACCCACCAGACGATTCAGATCACTCGGTTCGCTTACGATTACCGTGTCCAACAAGCGAAGTCTGTGAAAAATCATCATATTCTCTCTTAATTAGATTTTTTTGGACATAAAAAAAAAAAAACCTTTCCCCCTTTTTCCCTTTCCTCTCCCCCCCCCCCACTCTCACACTCTTTTTTCCACCTCTAACCCTTTTAAACTTTTTAAGATTTTCGATGATAAATAATTTTATATATATGGGTCCTATCAGTTTCATTCAATCCTTTTTTTATCCATTTGGTTTAATAAAAAAATAAAAAAAACTAGGGTCCCACCCGCCCCGCCCGCGTCCGTTGGTATCCGGCTTACCTCTCCCCCCTCCCCCCCGGCGAAAAGAAAAATATAAAAAAAGAGCCCGAAGGGAATTTTATCTTATGCACCCTTGGTATACAAGGCAGGCACGCTACCAACTACACCAAGTCCGAGGGCCTAAAAAAAGTAGTCCATATGATCATATTTTAAAAAAAGTATTCATCTAGAAACTCATTCTTCCTACCAGGCCACATACCCTTTGTGACAATCTTCAGAAAATTAATAAATTATTTAATTTTTAAATTCTTGTGTCTTATTATTTGATTTTCATTTCATATTACATTCAAATGGTTTATCTTTTGACCATATGTTTTCATAATTCAAATTTTTCAGATTAAAGATGTCAATTATATGACAATCCTATTATATACGGGTTTTCGAAATGAAATATAATAAAGGCATATATCATCGCTATATTATAATGAATATATGACCATTTTGAATAGTATGTTTAGCAAATTCTCTTTTGTTGACAGAGCACGCGAATTCATAATAAATAATCTCATAAATTATAATATAGGATTTGTTAAACACTTCCATATTTTATATTTAAGTAGAAATAGCGAAAAGATTTTTTTACATAATAACTAATATTATAGCCTAATTACAAAACTTTTTTTTACTTTCTCTTACCTATGTATATATGTAATATATATATAGAGAGAAAGTATTGGATTCATGTCAAAAATTCGATGTCGAGATTTTGATGGATCTTCACGTTTTGAGGTCCCCTGAATCCAAAAAGTGGTTTTCGCGACATGGTCTGTCTGTGTGTGGGTGTGTGGGTGTGTGTGTGTGTGTGTGTGTGTTCAATTTTAAGCATGAAGGAATTGAGCTATGAGGTTGAAATTTTATATTTAAGTTAAACACCCCCCGGGACCGGAAAAATAAGCTTTTAATCAAAATCGGCCAAAGAGTACTAGTACTTTACTGATGTACTTTTTCAGTTTTTTCGATTTTCTCAAAATTTGCTCCAACGATTTTTTTTAAATTCAAAAATCAATTATTTTTTAGATGCTCTTTAAAATGTATATTCTCATTTTGCGATTGAAATCTTCTGAAGACCACTGCACTCTTGTATTTTATAGGGAAGGATAGGAGAAATGGTTGCCATGGTAACAAAATATAAATATTTTCCCATACTTATAAATTTTACATCTTGAATTCAATTGTACCCTACTGTCGGAAACTAAATACATGTCGACACGAAAAATCTGGTGTGACAAGCACAGTGCACAACTTTCGATTACCGAAGGTAAGAGAAAGTTGTGTGCTATGCGCCAGTCACACCAGATTTTTTATATATAGGCTAAAAAATAAATATAACGATATATACCATCGTCTTAAATCCTTACGTGTAATTATTACTAGGTTTTTTTTGCTTTATCAAACATACCAAGAGAAAATATTTTCTATCAATTTTAAAATTTATTTATAAATACATTGCCCTTGGGACATGACTCAGTGGTAGTGTTTCTGCCTTTGGTGCTAGGGGTCAAGGATTTGCATCCCGTCTCATGCGACAAAAATTTATTTCAATTTAAATTGGCTACCAATAAATTGAAATAAATAGACTGGTTCTAAATGGCCTCCCGAAAAAAGACCTTACATAAATTTAAAAAAAAAATTTTAAAGTACTACCTTAACTTACTAAAATTTATTACAATTTTTTAAAGCAAAATTTTAAGTTGTGATGCAAAGAGAGATGGGCCAAACAGGCCTTTCTCTAAAACAGGCGAAAATTTAAATTAAACAAATTGGTGTTAAAAAGTAATATATAAACAATCTGGTTAAAAAATGCTATTCTCTAAACAAAATTTTAACAGGACGTTAATATGTTGCTTTTATTTCAAAGCTATCAAAATCATAACCTTCTTTTTAGCTTAAGAACGCCATGTTTATTTTAAACAGGACGTTAAAATATTAAAGGAACCCCCAAGATATGGCATTAATTTTTAACACTATTTACTAAATGTTAACGCTTTGGCTTTAAATTTTTGTTTACAGAATAGCTATTTGAGGCAAGGAAGTTTTCAACGCTGATTGTTTTTACATTACTTTTTAACACCCATTTGTTTATTTTAAATTTTAACGTCTGTTTTTGAGAATAGACCTAAAGAGCGGGGTTCAATAAAACTCCCAAAATAAGACGTTTGGGTTTAAATTTATTGGACCATACCCAGTTGTTGGAATTTGTACAAATATTGTAATATAGGCCTACATATGTGATCGAACCACGGAAAGCTATGTCAATAATAATTTTTTTACTTTCTCTTACCTATGGATATATGTAATATATATATAGAAAGTATTGGATTCATGTCAAAAATTCGATGTCGAGATTTTGATGGATCTTCACGTTTTGGGGTCCCCTGAATCCAAAAAAGTGGTTTTCGCGACATGGTCTGTCTGTGTGTGTGTGTGTGTGGGTGTGTGTGTGTGTGTGTGTGTGTGTGTGTGTGTTCAATTTTAAGCATGAAGGAATTGTTAGCTACGAGGTTGAAGTTTTATATTTAACTTAATCACCCCGGGACCGGAAAAATAAGCTTTTAATAATGGGCCATGTACTGTACTTTACTGATGTACTTTTTCAGCTTTTTTCGATTTTCTCTAAATTTGCTCCAACGATTTTGTTTAAAATTCAAAAATCAATTATTTTTAGATGCTCTTTAAAATGTATATTCTCATTTTGCGATTGTAATCTGTCAGAAGGACCACTTTACTCTTGTATTCCATAGGGAAGATAGGAGAAATGGTTACCATGGTAACTAAATATAAATATTTTCCCACACTTATAAATTTTACATCTGAATTAAATGTTCCGTACTGTCGGGAACTAAATATATATCGACACGAAAAATCTGGTGTGACAAGCACAGAACATCAACTTTCGATTACCGAAGGTCCCCAAGAGAAAGTTTGTCTGTGCGCCAGTCACACTAGTTTATTTTTTCCTCATACAAATTATATCGTTCCTGCCCTCAAGATTCAGAATCAATTTATGTCAAATTTTAAGTAGAGTTCAGAAAAAGTAGGTTCAATTTTTTTGCAAAAATATAAACAGAAAAATACGATATATATTAAGCAAACATATAGTCTACGTATAAAAAAATAACTTTTTTTTTTACTTTACATCATTTATTAACTCGGATGTCCCTTTTTTTTACTTTTTTTTATTTAAAAAAAGTAATATACTTCGAGTTTCATGCAGGCAGCAAAATGGATGGAAATGGTTTTAAATAAAAAGATAAATTTTCTAGTCGTCACCACCGTTTTGCATTTATTTACAATCTTTTATATTATAAAGATCCCAGTTTATATGAGTAAAAGAATTTCACACGTTTAAAGAATTGAAATTTCTTAGAAAACAAAAAAATTTCTTTTCTGTCTTTTTAACAGATGCTTACAGTCACTAATAGTTTTTTAGCCGACTTTTCGATCACCAGACATAATCTTCTTCAGGACTTTGTTAATGCGTTAGGTATTTACGCTTAAATATGTGAACTAATTACAGGCATATAGGAAAAATATTTATTTTTCCATTCAAATGACACATTCATAAGTAAACATATAACGCAGTGACAATTTTAAATATACCCCTAGCACAGTATTTGGATTTTGTACTCCAATTTTAAACCTCTTAAACTTTTTTTCAACTTGTTGTTTTCATGGTTTATTTCTCTATCCGATATGGGGGTACCTCATCATTAGGAGCCCTGTTTTCAAAAAGTAAAAATGTAATTTTTTTTCAAAAATAAAAAAAAAAATTAACGTGAATGAAATATTTATTCTAGATTGTTTAGTCTAGTACATAACTAAGTGAATTGTGTTTAGAAATCAAAATGTAGCCAAAAATCATGTTGCTAGTATTTTTTATATAGGTAGTAAAAAACAAAAAGTATCCGATAATCGGTTACTTTCCCCTGCTTAAACAATAAATAAGAAACTTTATTTTGATTACAATTTGAGAAGCTTTTAGCCACAGACAGTTAACATTTATACCTTTATTTTATTTCTTTTAAAATTAAATTTACTTATAGAGTAAATTAAATAAAAGCACTCAGTTGGCTTTTAAGATACATAATCTTTGAGAATATATTTTTGAAATATTTTATATCCATATAGATTTGTCACTTTAAAACGATCAAACACGAGACTGAACTGATAGCTACGAAAATATTCGTATTCTGACTAAAATGTAAACTGTAAAAATTTAAAATTTCACAAATTTCTTATCGTAAATAATCTTTTTATTTTTCTCATTTTATGCGCCGGTGTTGTCATTTCTTTGTTCACTCTCATTTTCATAAGACTTGAAATTAATCAGTTTTAATAAATTATGTCATAGTTTATTGAATATTAGGTTCAGGGCCGTAGCCAGAAAATTTTTTGATGGAGAGGAGAGATTTGAATCCTTAAGGAAATGCCCCTTCCCCTCCCCAATACATTTTTTGGGGTTTAGATTGATCTCTCATTTATTTGCTCAGGGGCCCACATCTTGTGGGTACGTGGATGGCGACCACGAGCTACCCGAGCTGGGACTGGCAGTCCTATTCTTTACATGTCTGTCCCTTCCTTCTATATTTTCAACTGGCGTCAGACCGTGCGACGGACCGGCCTGTTCTATTTCTTCGCCCATTCCGCCTACCCCACCCCGCGGGAATAATAAAGACAAAGAAAGATTGAACGAAAAAAAATTACCCTTGAAGAAAATATTATTTTGAAAAAGTACATTGGATCTAGTAGAATGCGTTAAATGGAGAAGAAAGAAAATAGGATCGAAACAAAAGTTTGTTCAAGAAAAATAATTTTGAGTGTCAAGAATTATATTTTGCTTGGGGTGACAAAAATATTAAGGAGCAGGAATTTCTTTTCTTCTTGCGAATAGAATGGCATTTTAATAAATGCATTTTAAAAAAATTATAAAACGATAAATACTCACTTGTATTGTGAATGCGTTACTTGTTCTCGTATTGCTTGGATAAAGTCATCATGGCCTGCAATTTGACTGGTCACCACTGAGAACTGATGCCATTTGTATCGTTGAAGGATACTCAACATTGCGGTGGTCTGATGCTCTAAAGAAGGCGCCAGTTGCAGTTGCAGACTCGAGGCAGAACGCTTTTCAAAAATTAATTGATTCAAGTGCATAGCTACACAAAAATAATTAAATCATAAATGTATTGATTTAATAAATTTATCAAAATTTATATAATAAATACCCAGGGGGCAGCCCTTTGAATTTCAATCCTAAATTCTTAATAAAAACAAAAAATTTAAATATTTTTGAGATTTCTTCTGGACCCTGGTCTCATATATTTAAAAATATTTTCATAAAATTTTTCTCTCAGGCTCTAAATTAATTTATTTATTTACAAAAGTGTTGGCATCAGTCCACAATCCATTTTTGCCAGCGATATTAAATTAATTCATGAAAGAAAAAATATTTTCATGATAGAATTTTTCTCTCATATGTTTCAATAATTTTTTTGCCTCTTTCAACCAAAGGCCATTAGGTAATTTTATATATAATATTTTCTATAAAGAATATTACAATAGATATTCATGTATTTCAATTTAAACTTTTTTTTTTAGATGATGGGCCATATTCATAGGGGACCCGGCAAGGCTCTCGGTGACCTACTTATTTGAATTATTTAAATAATATCATGATCTCAGATGAGAATTTAAATGAACTTGATTTTATAATAAATTAAAAATAAAATTATTAACAGTTTTGTGAGCATATTTTTGCCAATGGATCAAATAACATCCAGGGGATTGAAGTGAGATTCGCTAATTTAGGCATTGATGTGTTTACTTTGCTCCACCACAGGAGATTCATTCACTTAAGAGATTCTGTGTTCTATTCCTGAAAGCCAAATAATCACTCGATTCACGAGCAAAATCATACGCCCAGAGGAGTAACTACATTGACTGGCGTCCCGGGGGGGGGGGGGACGCGCAGGAACAAGAATGACGCCCCCCTCCGCGGAGGGCGGGGCTCGAAACGAATTAGTATAATATTCGGAATATTAATTAAAAAATTATTTTTTATTTTTGTACTGTGTTATTTGTGTAAAATAAAATTCCCACTATTCGAATATGCGTGGTTGTTCACTAGGGCTGAAAACGAATCTAAGACTCACTGAGTTGTGGGGGGTCTTATACATGACCGATTTGTTTTCTAGTATGAAATCCATTGATCTTTAAACATAAACAAAATAATTATTTGCTTGATAATATCATAGACAATGAATTTAGAGGTAAGAGGAGGGGTTGTAGATGAACTCACCCTTTCAAGGCCGGAATTATCGGCATGCCAACCGATGACAGGAATTCCCACGTAAGCAGCTAATTGGAGAAAATATTGTGCCGACGCTGTCGAGCTTCCATAGGTTTCGAAATTGGTTGTGTACAGGATTGTTGAAACATTATAAGCGAGGAATTCCTCGCATAAATTCTTGAGGATATCTATTAAAACAAAATTTCAATCAAATAATCTACAGGCAGAGAGAAACTCATTTTTATAAAAAAAAAAAAAACATTTGAAAAATAGAAAATAATCTATTTGGTAATAAATCATTTAAATACCAATCTGAAAACTATTTGATAACTAGCAGTAAGGCACGAATTTGGTGGTCCATTCAAGGAAACATGATGTTTCATTTTAAAATTTCTATAATTTTCATATTTGTGATATTGTTTTTATTAATTTAATCAATTATGAAGACAAAGAAAATTTTTAATAATTCAATATCTCAACTTTCTTATTTTGGAATACATAAATTCATTTCTTTTTTATTTATACTGGAAAGTATGCAACCTGGGTGATCAAACTCACTATATTTTTTAGAGCGTGATTCTAAATGAGTTGTGAATCAGTGGCATAGTGAGCTTAACTAGCGCCCGGGGCACAATACCTTTTTAGCGCCCCCTCCCATTCGAAAACCATATAACATTATATAGCGGCATATATAGAAATTTTTTTTTTTGGGGGGGACCCGAACTCAAAAATTTTCCTGCCTGCGGAAAATGTTTTGCCATTTTACCTTTTTTTTAGGGAGGCTAAATTTTGAGGAATTTTTTTTTCCCTTCCTGTGGAAAAATTTTATTTTTTTAACGGGGAAAATTTTTTGTTTTGCGGACCATTTAGCGAGCCACTTTGTGAGTAGCGCCCGGGGCATGGTGACCCCTCTTGCCCCCCCCCAACTCGCTACGCCACTGTTGTGAATCATTTAATCAAAAAATTAATTAGTGAGGGAAGGAAAAATATAGCCTTCCAAATACTTAATAAACAGGCAAATTAAATTCAAATTAATTTCATGTTAAGTATGACAATTTGAAGAAAGTAGAAATCGAAATTTAACTGTTACTAGTAGCTATTTCTCAATTTAATAAAATTCTTCTCTCTTCATAATATCAATTAAATTGTTAAGAAACTCTCAGGCTTAAGTGTTAATTTCTCTAAGTGATTTAAGATTGTTTATGGATAGTAATACTTAACTAAATAGGCTATAATGTAATCTAATTAAAGCTAATTTAGTAGGCCTATTAAATAACATTATTCAATAATGTGAATATAATAATAATAATAATTTGAGAATCTTGGATGCATATTGAGATATTATCAAAAAATAAAAATAATTACATGTGGACACAAAAATTCCAATATATTTTTGAACAAGTGTAAAAACGCTGGACCACCTTGCTCGCCTTCGGTGAGCAAATGCATCAAATTTATTCTTGCTCACTGTTTGGAAATTTCGCAAAATGCTCCGTTAGAACATCACATTTTTTTGGCGTTCAAAAGTTTTAGTTTAAAATTTTGAATATTTTTTTTCAAGTTGAACAGCCTAATTCATAGACTTGAATCTCCTCCCCTTCCCCTTACATTTCCTATGGGGGAAATCTTAACTTCAACTATAAATAACTCAGAAAGTAATTAGTACCACCTCACTAATTATTCACCAGGCTGCCCCATATTTTATCAGAAAGAAATAAAAATTTCGAAACAAAAATAATTTTCCTGTAATTTTAAGAAGGTCTTCTTTTCACACAAAGTTCATTTAAAAATCCCAACGACAGAGAGCTTGACAGACCGACACAGACTATTTATTACAGTATTAATTTCAGTTTGATTAAATTAAATTATGCTAGAGCATTGGATTTTGGTACCAAAGGTCAAGGGTTCGCATCCCGACTCATGCGACAAAAATGTATTTCAATTGGAATGGTAGCCAATCCATATAGAGTCCAATAGAAACGAGGTCTAAATGATCTTCGATGCCGAAAAAAAACCTCAAATGAAATTTAAAAAAAAAAATCAAAACAAAACTTTTCCAAGCAGAAGATCCTAATTCATAGACTTGAAATTATTTTCTCATAGAAAAGCCTCGAGATTTTTTTTAAATAAAAAAAAAAAAATAAAAATATCCTCCCCCGTACATTTCCTATGGAGAAATCTTATTTTAAACAATAATTAACTCAGAAAGTAATATGAATTTCAGAATGAAAATAATTTTCCTAGGAGGGAGTATATAAAATGTCATTTAAAAATTCCAACAAGAAGCTGCTTAAACAGAGCGTGACAGAGAGAGATTTGCGAATTATAGATCTACTAGCCGCCTTTGGAGGATTACGCGCCTAGTCTGGGCGGCCTTAACCATTCTAAATCTCGTGCAAAAAAGCCCCCCATCAACATCGGTCCCGCCTAAAACGGTACCTCGCTTTTTCAACTTTTCTCACTCAGTTTCATTCACTTGTTGATTTCCAATACTTTGTTTCAATTTTCAAAAATTTGTTGATTCTCCTCATTTATTTTTCCTGGACTCGAACTAATGTTATCTCTAGTTTTTGACAAGCGTCATTTCGGAGTGTGACAGAGACGCCCATTAGCGAATTATATATTCACGGGATCCTGGCATGTGTGAAACAGCCCTTACTCTATTCAGTGGCATAATTGGAAAATGTAAATTATTTCCCTTTGAGTCAAAGAATCATTCAATTTCTGAATCGTCAGCAAATAGATAATTGACTTATTTTTTATTCATCAATAAATCTTGACAACCCTCTTTTAATATTTCTTCCTATTTACACATGTTCAAAAGAGTCGATCTATACATATTTGTGTATATTTTTCAATATTCCCTCGGGTTCTGGATATTCTAAACAAATTTTTACTTTATATATACACTTGAGCAATAAATATTAAAATTCTCTAGAGAGTTAAAGAGTAAATTTGGAAATTTACAAATTTCTTTGGAGTAGTATTTTATTAAGACTCTCAGAAACTATTAATAAAGTAGGTAAAATAAAATTATAATGAAAATTTCATCTGGCAAATATGTATTAATAAAAATCAATTTCTAAAATCCCCGAAAAAATTTGCACATATTTCCTTTATATTAATTTTTTTTACGATATTAGTCAATATAGATTATCTGTTTGAAAATTAATTTTCCGGTCTTCAATCACAATAATTTAATAATCATAATTAAATATCAAATCAATCTTTTTATTCTTGATATAAATAATGAATGATTGAATGAAATATGATGATTTTAATTTTATTTGATTATAAATGAAATGTTTTCGTTATTATAAATAATTAAATTGTTTTTAATTTTATATTAGCGGGTTTACTAAAATGGAGAAAATTCTAAAATTCACATTTAAATTTCAAGTTGGACTTCAAATTTTCTGCTTTTTTCTAATAATATAAAATGTTTTTGATAGGCCTTTTTACTCTTATTTTTCCCAATGAAATGAGAAGTGAGCTTTATCAACCAAATGGCAAATGCATTAAATTATTAGCTACCATTCTGACATCTCTTGGCAAATTTTCGTAATAGGTGTTTTTTTGGCTTACTTTTTAAGATACACAACGCCCTCTTATCGGGAAAAATATGCGTAACATCTTCACTACTAAATCCCCGCGGGGTGAGAAAGAGATTCAATCATTTATAAATTGTAATCTCAACTACAGGAAATTAAAGTGAATGAATAATAAACAATGTGTGATATAAAGAATTTTGAGGTATGTGTTTTTTACTCATTTATTTATTACAACATCCGAAAGAGAAACGATGGTATCCTTGAATTGACTCGGAAAATAGGGATACCAGAAGCAGTGAGAGAGAATATTAAACACACCCATGCGTTTTCACATTATTTCATAAGAGAATTTTACTAAAAAGTATTTTTTTAAATACTACTATGAAATTTTTTGACACACATATGAAGAATTAAAGGAGCAAAATAAAATATAGGCCTATAATTAAAACTTTTTTATATAATAAATAAACATTTGTTACTTCTTTCATGAAAGGATCCTCTAGACTCAGAAATGAATTGTAAACTCAGGGGGGTCGAGCTTCTTCTGGGAGGTCAGCAACTTTTGTGGTTTAAATATGGAAGAAAAGTCTAATAAACATATAGGCCTACCTTCTGGATTTTGAATCGGGGATTCTTTTTGGCCCCAATAAATAATAAAAAAGAGTAGTCTATAAGTAACCAAGGAAAGAAATATGCCATTTTCAGCCATTTAGAGCCTAAGTATAGTAATCTGACTCCTTTTTGAATTTTTTTTCTCCATAATCATTTTCTTGAGTCTATGAAACTTGAAAAAAAAAAAAAAAAAAAAAAATGTTGGAATAACTGAATAAAAGGAAAGATTTTGTTAGAGCAGAGCGTAGTTAAGAAATGGTCTTTTCTTTTTCTGACAGGTCATTTTTGTCATTGATTCAAAAAGTGAATTTTATCTTATAAATTCTACTTTTAAGACTTTTTGTCAAAGCTTTTTTTATCATATTTATCTTCATTTTAATAAATGAAATATTTCATAATGAGGATAATTACAAAATTTTGTTTGTGCCAAAATAAGATCTTAATAAATTTGAGAAAGATTGGGAGAAATAAATGAAAGGATGGAGAAATATATTTTGTTTGGAATTTAATCAAATAAAAAAAAATCATTTAAATACCAAAGAAAAACTGACATGTAATTTATTCTCTAGCCCAGTGGTTCACAACCCCTTACCCGCGACCGCGAACTGATTTGTGTGCGCCCGCGACAGAATTTTTTTCACATACACTAATTAAAAAAAATATGAATTATTTTTATACTACCGATATTTCAGAATAAAAAACATAGTTCTATTTCATGTAAATACATCTAGTCACTTCTTCTCCTCTGGCGATAAAATTTACTTCTTTAATATGTGGACCCTGTTATGTAATGGTGTGTCAAAGACCAAACATCGAGATTTGAGAAAATCAACATTAAAGTTTTTTGTTTTCATTGGATTATATATAATTTTTGTTGTCAATTGTGCAAGTAACATTAAATATAAATTTTTTTAGGACATATTTCATAAAAAATATTATTAGCCTAATTATAGCATTTGAAACAATATTCCGTGCTTAACTCAGTTTTTAATTTTGGTCTTTGACACACCATTGCATAACAGTGTCCATATAATCTCTCTCTTTGAGTCATTAATGTCAGAACTGACACTGTGAAGGGTAGCTTTCATAGGAATAATACTGGAGATGGATTCCCGCTTCCTTCCTCAGGAAGAAGCATCTCAAATAGAGTTTGGTAATTTTTTGCCATAAGTTGGATTTGAACTCGAATTTTCTATAAGCTTAATTGCTTTATCCCCAAATCGCCTCCTCTATTACGGTATACAATAGTTGATAGCAATTAATTTAAATA
>JAKCPI010022965.1:0-29406 GCA_023213315.1 Euborellia annulipes
ACAATGCTAAAAAAAGAATATTAATATCATTTTAATTTTTTTAAATATTAAATATGATTTTCAAAATCAGCCTGTAAGTGAAATCTCAACTAATGTAATTTTTAATGTGCTTTATAAAGATTTAAACATTTTATATGAAATGAAAATGGCACTTTAAATTTAAGTGTACACAATTTAATTTTCTTTTTAATATATTCTCTTTCTCTCTACCATTTATTAGCCAGTTATAACGAAAAATATTTTGTTAGAACAAATAATGAATATATTTTCTAATAAAACTTGAAGTTATAAAAAAATTTAAGTGAACATCTCAAAATGGAAACTCTTTATTAGTATATATGATAGACAGTTTCTTTTTTAATAACTTCTTTCTTATATTAGAATATGAAATGTTTGCTTCTCATGGACAGAGGGTGGATTCAAAACTCCATTCAGAAAGCCAGGGGCAGTTCAATAATTGAAAGAAGATATATTCGTATCATATGCTTTCATATTTTGTATTTTTAATTCCCCAAGAGGCCTCAAGTAGATTAAATTTTTGGATTAGGGGTTCATCGATCGTTCGGAACATTCATATTTATTAACCAGGTTTTATTTAAATCTGGAAAATGAATAGTGGATTCTACAAATCCCATCATGAATTTCTTATTATTCTACTCATTATTATTTCAGATCAATTGGATAAGGAGTTAATCGATTCTTAGCCAGCGATTTTGCATTAATCAACATTACCTATTGAAAATCTATTAGTTGATTAAAAATTTGATCAGTATATTGGATTGCAAGCGAATTTATTTACACCATTTGGTATTCAAATGATATAAATAAATATTCACGGGACTGATTAATACATTTATTTAATTATTCATCTAAACAATTTAGACAATAATCAAGTGAACTAGTCGTTCTAACTGACTCTTAAAGGGAAAGGGGTTCATAAAAGAATATATATCCTATATAATACCAGCCCTAGTTCGAGAAGAACAGACTCACTACCTACGTACTCACAAAATATAAGCCCTGTGTAAATTTTATCAATACAAAATACTATACGCTATAAAGGTGCGTACACAACTGCGCTCTGCTCCGCTCGCGAGCAGTTCGCGGCTCGTGTTCGTTGCTCGTCCCATTTTCATTGAAATTATTCATTTTGACGAACCTGCCGCGATCCAAAGAAAAGCCACGAACATTTAATTAATTTGGATTAATTATTATTAAATATAATTATCTTTATATTTATTAATATAAAAATAATAAATTTTTATATCAATTTATATTTTCTATAATTTTTATAGAATTAAACCAGATCCTTTGAAAATATTTGATTAATTCTTCATTTATTGAAAACTGATATTAAAATTTACTTAAAAAATACTATATAAATTCATAATAGGCCTATATTTTAAGGAAATAATATACATATAATTAACCTCACCTGGTCTCTGAGAGACATAGAAGATGATAATATTAAAAAGATCGCAATACTTTCTCTCTCTATATATTTCATATATAGGCTAAGAGAAAGTAAAAATATTTAAATAATGATTTAAAGAAGACTTATAAAGGCTAAAAGTAGGTCTATTTTTTATTGTGCTCGCGAGCCGCAGCGCGCCGTCCAAATCTGAGCCGCGAACCATCAAAGGGTTGGTCGAAAAAACCGACAGGAGATGGATCGCGAGCATCTCAAAACCCGTACTAATCTAACGAACATGCTGCTCGCGAGCGGAGCAGAGCGCAGATGTGTACGCACCTTAATATGTAGATAAAAAGTAATAGAAAGAGAGGATTTTTTATATAAAAAGACAAGAATAGCCATGGCAGCTGAGAGCGCCCTAAAGATAAATAATATATAAAAAGTAAATGTAAATGTAAAAAATAAAAGGGCTTGAACACTTCGGCTGCAGCAGGAAATATAAATTAATCTCTTTCTATTTTTTCAATTTCTTTTAGTGCTACATAAAATAACAATTTTTTTTATATGTGTAGTATTTATTGTTGATGAAAAATTTATTTCTCTTTTCTTTAGATTTTTTTTTTTTTTCATTCACACTCACACTCACACACACATTCACACTGTCTTTTCGGCAGCTCAGGCCATATAAGACATTTACGATAACCGTTATTTATGAATTTATATATATTAGGGTCCAGGCATTTTTATTTAAGCCATCTGGTATCCAGATGGCTTAAATAAAATCATCGGACTGCCTGGGGTCCGAACCCGCGACGTTTGGTATATGAGGTTCGCACGCTAACCTCTACACCACGCCCTTCTTTAGATTTAATGGAAAGATTTTCCATAAACATAGGTTTATCTCTGAAATTGGGTAACTGTCGAAATGCGTGCCATCAATTTCGATTGTAGAATTCGTGAAATAAACCACTCAAATGACATCGGCTTTTACGAAATCACACTTAATCACAGAGCATTGAATGACCTCTGGGCCATCATGCTTAGACTTGAGAGTTAATTATTATTTTGAGGTAAATTACAGGAGAGAACCAAAAAGGATGGGTGGAGATCGGATTAACGAATAATTAGAGGGTGGAAAAGAAACTGATCAAAAATTACTTTTTTATGTAGGAGTAGTCCTATTAAAAAAAATTTACTCAGAAAACTTTAAAAGTTTTACTCCCGAATATACATATTAGCGATAATTAATTTTGATAAAGATAACGATTATCTTTTACAAGTTAGCTTACCTTAATGACAAAAAATTTAGGCTTATAATTAACATTAATTTTAATCATTACTAGGTGAGATCAGGGTAATACGACACACTTGGATAAAATGACACTTGATGGTTTCTCAACACTAGGAAAATTTGTAGTCAAAAAGTAGGAAAGAATTTACAGTAATAAATTCAAAGGGGCGCTCTCACTGGATTTTCTTGACATTAAAAATAAATATTTTATTTGGGGTCTGATCGTTATGAGACATATTTCTTTCGATTTGAAATGAAAAATAGATGTGAATCGATGTGTCACATGACCCTATAATCGTTAAAAAAAGTCACGTGACCTGATAGATGTTTATGATGATGACGTAACTCGTGCCGCGTCAAAATATACAACTGTCAAAAATATGAGAGGTTAAAAGCGGTTATTTCTCCAAATTTAAGAAAAAAAATGGTCACATTTGTTTACATTCTGACGAATGTAGACAAAACATTAAAATGTAAACAAATGAAAATATAATGTAAACAAACTGAAAAAATTAAAAAATTGTGATTATTTCAAATGCCCTCGGGGCTTGGTGTAGAGGTTAGCGTGCTAACCTCGTATACCAAACATCGCGGGTTCGGACCCCAGGCAGTCCGATGATTTTATTTAAGCCATTTGGATACCAAATATGGCCTA
This sequence comes from Euborellia annulipes, assembly GCA_023213315.1. Lineage (NCBI taxonomy): Eukaryota > Metazoa > Arthropoda > Insecta > Dermaptera > Anisolabididae > Euborellia > Euborellia annulipes. The sequence continues at coordinate 3,361 of JAKCPI010022965.1, forward strand.
AGTTGCCGAAAAGACTGTGTGAATGTGTGTGTGAGTGTGAGTGGGAAAAAAGTGTGAGTTTTTTTTTTTATAAAAAAAAAAACTTGGCTCGGTCGTGTATGATCTCCTTTTTTGGATCTGTGGAAAATGGACACGCACAAATTGACTCGGTCTAAATGGATCTGACGTGTATACCAGGGCCTTAGCCATTGAAGGGAGAGATGAGTCCTAAACCCCGAAATTCCGAAAAATTATAAATAAACATAAATATACTGTATATATATATATATATATATACTAGACGCAAAGCCCCGCCTTCGGCGGGGCTTTCCGTCTAGCCAGGGGCCTGCGCCCCCTGGACCCCCTTGCTCGCTACTTATATACATACCGGTACATACATTTTCCCTTTTCATTTTTATATATATAGAGATTATTTTAACGGGTAATTATTCATGAACTTAAGATTTTTTGTGAATCATATCCTTTCCGGGACTCTCCCGGTACACAGACAAAAAATTTACGCAGATATTTTAGAATTCAAAATGTAAATAAATAAAAAAAATCGTAAACATGGGTAAATATTTATATTTTGTTACCATGGCAACCATTTCTCCTAATTTTTATTTTTTTCTTATTTTACCGGTTAATTACTCATTAACTTATTGTTATTTGTGAAACAAAACCTGTCCGGGACTCTCACAAACATACACAGAAAATTTCATCAAAATTGGTTCAGTCGTTTAGGAGGAGTTCAGTCACATACACACGTACAGAAGAATTATATATATAAAGATATATATATATATATAAATTTTTTGTAGAAAATATAAAAAATATCTTGGATCATCCAAAGCCTTTCACCCATGGAAAAACTTTTCTGGCTACTGTCCTGATATGATACGTCTAAGATAAAAAAAAAAAATTAAATTTTCTAAAAGCTTAAAACAGATTTTTTATTTTTCGAGCGATCTTTTTTTACTCTTTAAGAAGCAAAGAACAAGAAAACAACCTTTTAATTTAATGGATGATATTTTGGCCTTTTACTTTTAGAGTTGTGATAAAATTTGAACTTGGCAGAAAGGCTAAGAGCAGGGGCTACTATCATCCGGGAAACGTTGCAGGGCATTGCGTTTCTCGATAATCAGGTGTGTTAAGAAGTCAATCAATTATTACGTAAGAAAATTTTAACTCTTTTAGACCCTCTCCTCTTTGTCAGCAAATTAATCGTTAATTGGACTATGTTATGCACGAAGGAACCAAGCGCCACTAAACTAAATTTGAGATAAAGGTTCATTTGCAATTGTAAACAAACTCAATAGCAATGACTTTTTTTCTTGTTTTATACAAAAAAAGTGAACAGGATAATAATGTTGTAATTTAAATAAAAAAAAGTAGATTTTCTTTTTCACAGAAAATGTCGGTATTATCTCATTTTCGATCATAATGGCACTTGGTTCCTTCATGCATAACATGGTTCAATTTCTCTCTAGTTTTTTTGTAATCATTTCATTTTTTTTCTATCTCTCTTTGGAACTGTGTATTTTTAATGCCTGGACCCCAATATACATATATATATATATATATATATATATATATATATATATATATATATACATAATAACGTTTATTATAAGGTCTAATAGGGAGTAAGTTGCCGAAAAGACTGTGTGTATGTGTGTGTGAATGTGAGTGTGAATCAGGGGCGTATATAAAGGGGGGGGGGGGCGAGGGAGCACCCCCCCCCCCCGAAATTTCTCAAACACATATACATAAATAGGGATATAGACATCAGCGCAACAAATTTTTCCGCAGGATAGAAAACTTTGGTTCCGCAAAAGAAAAAATGTTCCGCAAAAAATTTCCTGTGAAAAAAAATTTAGTTTCTTAAAAAAAAAAATTTTCCGCAGAAAAATTTTTGAGTTCAGGCCCCCCGAAAAAAATTTCTATATACGCCCCTGGTGTGAATGGAAAAAAAAATGTGAATGTTAAAAAAAACAACTATGTATTTTTTTATTTAAATTATTGTTTTATACTTTTTACTTTCTCTTACCTATGTATATATGTAATATATACATATATAGAGAGAAAGTATTGGATTCATGTCAAAAATTCGATGTCGAGATTTTGATGGATCTTCACGTTTTGAGGTCCCCTGAATCCAAAAAAGTGGTTTTCGCGACATGGTCTGTCTGTCTGTCTGTGTGTGTGTGTGTCTGTGAACAAAATATCTCAAGAACAAAAATAGCTAGGAAGTTGAAATTTTATATTTAAGTTAGGCACCCCCATGGGACGTGACATGAAGCTTTTGAACAAAATCGACCTAAGAGTACTAGTACTTTACTGATGCACTTTTTCAGTTTTTTTCGATTTTCTCAAAATTTACTCAAACGAGTTTTTTTTTAATTCATATATCAACTATTTTTTAGTTGCTCTCTAAAATGTATATTCTTATTTTATCATTGAATCTTATGTCGGGAGCAGTTCGCGGCTCGTGTTCGTTGCTTGTACCATGTTCGTTGAAATTATTTATTTTGACGAACCTGCCTCGATCCAAAGAGATGGATCGCGGCGAGCAGCTCGCGAGCGGAGCAGAGCGCAGATGTGTATGCACCTTAATATATCGGCGGAAACTAAATATATGTCGACACGAAAAATCTGGTGTGACAAGCACAGAACACAACTTTCGATTACCGAGGTAAGAGAAAGTTGTGTGCTGTGCGCCATCACACCAGATTTTTTATCTTGGAGAGTTTCGGCCACATTTGCATTAAGACCAAAATTTCTATTTGCGTCAATGACTAAGAGTATGTTTATACCGATTTTTTTACTTTTTTTTCAAAATCTTTCCATTAAAATATTTATTTTATTTTTTGTTTATATAAGTACCCAATGAATACGCGAAAGATTTAAAAAAAAAAAAATAATCACATCAAGCTTTCCTCTTTAATCCATTTCATTTAATGGTATAGATTCAATATAAATGCATTTCAAATATAATTTTTTTAAACATCTGGCAGCAAACTATTATTTTGTTTGTGAATTGAATAATATTTATTTAATCTCACTTTTGTCCAGATCTAAAAACCAAATGTTTAATAGCTAATAATGTTTTTGTTTGTACACTCTTATTTGTGATTATTCCAGAATTTATTGGATACTAATAACCATGATATTATAGGATGATTTTTTAAGTCTTTTAAGGATGTTCAGACTTTAAGGCACTTATATATATTAAAAGCTAATTTTTTAATATAATTATATGTTAATCACTATCACATACGTATAAAATAATTTTTTGAAGCAAATCTGACGCATGGTTTTTGTGTAATTAATTATTAAAAAATTGAAATTTGACATGTAATCTATGGGGAATGTCGACGAAAACGCACACATATCGAATTATGTAGCCACTACTAATAAAGATAAAAAAACAACAAATTTACATTTTATCAATTAACGTTAATACTAGGGTCCGACCGAAACAAGATTTTCAGCCGAAACTGAAACCGAAACCGAATATTCGGTCTCAATCTTAGTTTCGGCCGAAACTGTAACCGAAACCGAAACGTGTATTTCCTATAAAAAATTATTATTATTTTAACTTTTTTTTTTTGGGAGACTAAATTTTTTTACCGCACCTTTTCCGCTTTTGCAAATCATTTGACCTTTTTTTTTTGCATGCGAGTCTCATCCCATCTTTTCAGACTCAGGTTTCGGCCGGCCGAAAGTTTCGGCTACTTTTTGGCCAAAACCGAAACTACGGCCGAAACCGTAACCGAAACCGAATATTCGGTCGGTTCCTAGTTAATACGAATACGTTAAAAATTAAATCAAATCTTTCTGACGTGGGCTTTTAAAGGTATTTTACTTTAACAAGAAAGCCAAAAAATTCCCGAAAATGACAGTAGCCAACATTTTAAAATAAGTAAATCGCGTGACTCAGACCAATGTTGCCCCTTAAACGAACGTCGCATAAAATAAATCGCGTTTCAAGCTTACAGTTACATTTTTTTTCCAATTTACGATATTTTTTCTTGCAAATCGCCCATTGTGTCAAACTGATTTGCATTTTGCATTACTCATTGTAATATTATAAATAAAATACAACTGAACACAATGCAAGATCAACATAATCAGCTGTCAATGCAAATGTTGCCAGAACTATATTATGTAAAGCAAAACTTAAGTCAAAAGTCATTCATTCATTTATTATTTTTGGTAATTAAATTATTAAATTAATACAATTATAAATTATGATAGGTCACGACTAAATTATAATAATAAATTTATGCATTCAATTTTTTTTTTAAACACAATTTTCCCATCCACACCACTCACACTCACACACACATTCATACAGTCTTTTCGGCAACTTAGGCCATATATTTTACGATAGCCTTTGTTAATGAATATATCTATTGGGGTCCAGGCATTCTTATTTAAGTCATTTGGTATCCAAATAGATATTTTATATTAAGTGTAAAAATAAAAATTTCGCCTGGAAGATAGTCAACCATTAAAGACAGATAAAACTAATTACAGATTAGTTTTAGATTAATATGCGGATTAGCATAAAAATATTCTATTTTTTTCTCTATAAATACAAAAATATAAAAATATATAAAGGGAGATAAAGAATGGTTGTCTTACTTTTCTTTTGCTTTTGATGCTGTCGATCTGTCGCTGAGTCATCTCGCCGATCGTCCGACTGCCCCAGAGCTCGAGACCCATGCGAGTATAGCACATAACCATTGCAAACATGGGCAGCACATATGTTACCAGGGTGAATACGATGTTGTAACTGAATAACAAACAAGACAGGACGTAATTTAATTATTATTTGTGTTACTAAACAATAATCATATTTTTTCAAAGTCTTCGACATATAATATAAATGGTGGGATGCTGAACAGTCAAATAAAAATCTTTTTTTTAAATTTTTTTCCTTAAAATCAAAGACGCTTCAACCAACTTGTTTATTTGTCCATTATCAGTATGTAAGAGAGAGATGTGTTAAAGAAAGTAGGCCTACATAATTCTTTATCTGTCCATACAGTACAAGCTCTGGGGCGCTCCCCCCCCCCCCCCCCCCCCGACCATTTAAATATTTGCCCTAGAGGCTCCAAGAAAGAGAAAGAGCTCATTATAATGCTTCGAAAATGATAGATATTAATGCTAGTATATGAATGAAATTTACGCTCTAGTTAAGATTCAGCCCCGCCTCAGGAGATCGTTACGCCGCTGTAACTACACTAAAATATAATTATTTATATTCATGTAATAAAACTATGAGGGCCTACTCTTATTATGGTGATTTTTTCTGTGTTATGGCCTCTTAAAAAAAATCAAAAGATTAATAATGGACAAATAGATTAGATTTAGATTGTAGAATTTATTTATTTGATAGTATTTAAATACAAAAATATGTGGAGTCAATACAATTAAAACAAAAATAAAAAATTACATTCAAATAATAATATAATATATATAACATTAGATCAAAATTATCAGGATGATGAACAAATAAACGAGTTGTCCAAAATGACTTTGATTTTAAGGAAATAAGATTTTTATTTGGCTCAACTCCTCCTTTCCTTCATATCTACCGCCACTGACTTCTACATACACTTTGTATACTTCTATAATACTATTTATTTATGATCCAGATATATTTATTTATATCAATTGGCACTCATATAAATATTTCCCGAACTGCTTGATATCAGATTTTAAACCCTTGACTTTTAATATTGCAAATATTGACCTACCTTGTCACTATTTCTAAGCTCTCGACCTCAGGGACGAGGGAATGAAAAATTGTTTATAGGTGAATAATCTCATCAGCATTGATGAAATAGCCTTGAATTTATCAGATTTGCTAATGAAATGTATGATTAATTAAGATTAATTGATGAAATGGCTTGTAAGATAATCAATGCAAATGGCTTACACGTAATCGAATTTGCTGCTTCTCGGGTCACCATCAGGCCACATGATGAGGCAAGCCGTACGAATCTTGCCTGCGTATCTGTAATAATAAAAAACAGCCAAGTTGAATAATAAAGAATTATAAATTAACCAGATTTCATCTGATCAAATTGCATTAGTTGGCGAAGTTTTTCATAATTTAATTAACGTTTGAAAATATTAAAAAATGTTAATTAAAAAATTATAGAACGACGCTGTTCTACTTTGAAAGAGTTTTGGTTATCAATTTTGCTTTTCTGGTTTCATTTAACGAATAAACTCTTGAAGATGTATGAAAATTTTCGAGAGAAAAACATCTCTGAATTGGAAGCAATATGTAATAAAGAACACGGAATTTCGGCAAAAGAAGCAACAATAATTAGGAATTGAATGATGTGCTTAACAATGTATCGAAAAGAAAGATAATTATTAGAAATAAATATAATTTTTAATCCTGGAATAAAGCCCTCGGGGCTTGGCGTAGAGGTTAGCGTGCTAACCTCGTATACCAAACGTCGCGGGTTCGGACCCCAGGCAGTCCGATGATTTTATTTAAGCCACTTGGATACCAAATGGCTTAAATAAGAATGCCTGGACCCCAAATAAATATATATATATATAAATACGAGTATCGTTTAAAGTCTTAAATGGCCTAATTTGCCGAAAAGACTGTGTGTATGTGTGTGTGAATGAGAAAAAAGTGTGAGTGTTTTTTGGTAAAAAAAAAAATCCTGGAATAAAATATCTAAATAGGAATTAAGAACATTAGGAAACCTTCTTATGGGAATAACTGGGGTGATATATTTGTTCGTTTTGCTTGCTAGAAGGTAGAAATGTCTCCAATTCAAAATTTTATTATTTCTGACATATACGTATGACCACTTGTTAATTTGCTTGCTAATTTCTAGGAAGACACGAACTTGAAAATGTCTTCAATATTTAATTGAAAAATCCTTTATTTAGTGGTCATTTGAGTTGCCTAACTTCCAGGAACTAATTGTGGACTAATTTTTCATGTATTCAATTCAACATTGGTAGATAGTATTCAAACTATTTAAGAGGCTAAAATAATATTTTTTTGCTATGATTCTTGAATATTAATTCAATACAAAACCAGGATGTTCACTTTTTATCTTGGCCGAAATTCATCACTTATGCTGATAAATATGAATATGGTTTTATGCAAATAGAGCATCCATTAAGGTTTAATTAATTCTTAAAGGTTTTTGTAAAAGGCTATTTACAAAAAATTTGTGACATTAATTTCAAATCTCTCTTGTGTAATTAATTATTCTTTTTATTGTAATACGTTTTGTTAACTTCTTTTTTCCTTTAATCTTTTATTATCAGAATGATGAAGTTGTTCCTGGATTGTATAACGTGATATATTTTATAAATATCATTGTTAAAAAGTTTGATTAATATTTATCAAAGTGGAAGAAAGGGAATTTTTTACCTTTTGTCCCAAATAATGTTAAAATAATATAAGTACATAATATAAGAAAGTTCACTTCTAATTAACTAGCTATCCCTAGAACACTACTACAAATTAAAGAAAAGGAAAGAAATCAAATACAATATATTCACCTTCTGATTGCTTTCTTAATAGTAAGAATTCCCCCGTGTATATGGGCGTAGCCTAAGGGGGGCAGGGGCCTGGCTTGTCCTGAAAATTTTTTATCTATTAAAAACAAATATATACTTTTCCAATTGGGAATTTTTTTTTTAAATGAGCTTATATAAGGAAAATAATTAATTATATTTATAATAAATAAATAATTAATAATCTATGTTTATTTTAATTGCTAACCCCCCTCTCGTCCTAACTGAATGGTTGCCCCCCCCCACCTAACAAGATGTCTGGCTACGCCCATACCCATGTATATAATAATAATAATTGTAATAATTCTTATATATGGGAATGAAATTTTTATAAAAATATTATACTAATGTTACATTAACAAATTAGTAGAATTTTATTATTTAGACATATTCTGATAATGGTGCTGTATAAATTTAGAAAGAGAAAGACTTACTTATAAATGATTAGATCCGAATAAAGAATACACGGACAGCTAAGAGTAGCACTAGCTATCCAGATCACAGTAATAGTTATTAACGCAACCATCTTGGACATTCGTGGTTGCAGAGGACGCACAATTGCCAAGTATCTGTAAGAGAATAAATTTATTATAAGTACCTTTCATTCCTTGTTAATTCCCGCATTGCGGACGAGACAAGATAAAAAAGACAGGAAGGCAGGACAGCACCGAGAAGAAATAAGCCGATCCGTCACAAGGCCCATTTGTTGTGGTCGGGAGAAGGGAACAAGTCAGTCTAAGCTCTGAAAATTCGAGGCCTCACAAGATGTCATAGCAATGTTATTTCTTTTGTGAATTAAAATTTCGTTTAAGGATATTTAATTTCACATATATCTTAATTTATGAGTTTAAATGTTTTAATCAAAGTTTCTATACTTAATTCTTTACGATCGTGAAGATAATTATCAGGCCCTTGAATTGAAAATATCGTTAATTTAATATTTTTATTTTCTCTTACCTATTTATATCAATATATATTGAGAGAGTATTGGATTCAGATCAAATATTCATTGTCCAGATTCTGATGGAAATTTCGTTTTGAGTTCCCTTGAATAAAAAAAAATCCTGCTAAATAATAGTTTGTGGGTGTTTATTTAAAATAAAGCATGTGTTGTGAAACCAAAAAGAGAGAGAAAAAAAATTTCAAATTCAAATATCAAATTCTAATTAAAAATAAAATTCGAAAAACAAAATTTGATATCTGATTGGTTCAAAAAGCCAGGGCCGGAACTAGGAGATTTTTAATTTGCCGCCCCCTGCTTAAAATTTTCTATACAAAATTCATATCATTTTACCTTTTTTTTTAGTAAATCTTTCTTTAATTGCCGCCCCCTAATATCTGCCGCCCGGGGCACAGGCACCCACTGCCCCCTTCCCTAGATCCGGCCCTGCAAAAAACACATACAAAAAGTGCAAACTTATCGACTTGATGTTTTTGAATATGTAATACTGTTACCACTGGAATGGGGGATTATGATCTTGAAAAATGTTATAAAAGGCCATCACCCACTACCTCACTCTCTCTGGATCACGATAATGTAGGACGTTCATCAAGCTTGGAACAAATAAAGAATTTGAAAAGACATCACATATACCACGTATTCTTTCTAATTCCCGACAACGCCTGGGAGGCAAGCAACATATGAAAGAAATGAATTTCAAGGTTGACATTTTATAATTAAGTTAAAACCCTTTTGAGGCGATAAAATAAACGAATAAGCAATCGGCCAAAAAGTACTAGTACTTTACAGATGCACTTTTGCAGTTTTTTTTTTGACGTGACAACGTCTTACAAATCATGTGTCTATAGAGGCAGGTTAGAGGGGCATGCACGAAAAAGTTTATCGGCTTTAATAACTCTTCTGTCTTAAGAGATATAATTATGGTTAGAAAGAATGAGTTTTCAGCTAAAGATTTCACCATTTATTTTTTTCCTACCATTTTATTTTACCGCGCTGCGGTAAATTCTAATTTGAAAGTTTAAACCCCTGTAGATTCCGAACGGCTAATCAGATCAGACTAAATAGGATGTCATTTGGTGCAGAAAGAAAACCTCCTAATAGAATAAATAAAAAAATCCCAAGTAATTTTTTTTTTAGATTTTCTCAAAATTAGTTATAACGATTTTGATTATTGATTATTGTAAGGTAAATTTTAAAATGTTACGAAGTCATTTTTTCTCTGAATTTTATTATTATTATTATTCAAATTTTAAAATAATAACACAATAGATAAGCATTAGTTTTTCTTTATGAGTGTAATGGACATTCTAAGTTGGTTCGAAATTTATTTTTATGAACTAGAAAACAATTTTTTACTTTCTCTTACCTATGTATGCCTATATATATAGAGGGAAAGTATTGGATTCATGACAAAAATTCGATGTCGAGATTTTGATGGATATACACGTTTTGAGGTCCCCTGAATCCAAAAAGTGGTTTTCGCGACATGGTCTGTCTGTCTGTGAACAAAATACCTCAAGAACGAAAAGAGCTAGGAGGTTGAAATTTTATATTTAAGTTAGGCACTCCTCTGGCACGTGATACGAAGCTTTTGAACTAGTACTTTAAAGTACTAGTACTTTACTGATGCACTTTTTCAGTTTTTTTCCATTTTCTCAAAATTCGCTCCAACGATTTTGATTAAACTTCAATAATCAATTATTTCTTATATACTCTTTAAATTATATAAAAGAAAAATATATAAAATAATACGAGTATAGTATTACATGCCATTGAAATCTTTTTGAAGCACACTTTACTTTTGTACATCATAGGAAAGATAGAAGAAATGGTTGCCATGGTAACAAAATATAAATATTATCCCATGCTTACACATTTTATATTTGAACCAGCCAGCCGCAGCCGCTTCGCGGCTGCTCCGGCTGACCGGGGGCTACGCCCCCTGAACCCCCGCCATCTGGCTCGGGCCCGCCTGCGGCAGACCCTCGCCTTCTCTGCATCATCCTCACCCTTCAAGGATCAAAATGAGCCATCGCTCATGTCTCTACGCCTAATGGCTGCTGAGAACGGAGTGTAACACACACACACACACACATTAATCGTTTATATATAGTATAGATTTTCGGTGGAAACTAAATATAGATGTGCGACCAGTCACACCAGATTTTTTTTAAATTAATCCTTTGCACAATATTCAGCACATAAAACATTTATTAAAATTTTTTTTTTTGTAATTAAAATTCATTTGAATTATTTATTATTTTATAAGGTTTAATATATTATTTGTTTTCTTGCATGCAAGCACACACATCATCTGTCTCAGGTTTATTAAGGTAGTAGCCTAGTATTAACTATTTTTAGCTTCTTTAAAAATATTTATTTCATTCAAGCCAATTACATACAAGCCTTGAGTTGAAATCAACAACTTATATGAGTCACTACGTTAGACTAAGCAAAAAATGAATAGAAATTACAGTCACCATGACAATTATCAAAAAACAAGATCAAGGCCCTGGGATAGGGGATCAGTGAGAAACAAGACTGCTGAACGTCCGCTTGAAATAATCGATTTATTTGAGATATGAATACTCAAAATGAGAGATATTCGTTTTTTAAATTGGAAATTTACTGGTATATATTTGATTCAGTGGCGGATCCAGAGGTGTTTCTCGGGGGGAGGGGTAATCTGGTGTGACTGGTCTCACAGCACACATTTTTTTTCTTAATTTCGGTAATTTAAAGGCGCATTCTGTACTTGTTTGCCAGAATATAAATACAAATCAAATTTTTAAGTATTAATTTTTAAAATTTTACATTAAAAATACATTTTTTTTTTTTCGAAAAAAAGTATTTTTTTCAAATCTCAGGGGGATAATTACCCCCTTTCCCCCCTCCCCTTGTATCCGCCCTTGATTTGATTATCGATGTTGTTCCGCGGGGTCATTTATCCTGAGGTTTAGTATTGAGTTAATGCCTGTTGTATTTCATTAATGTTAGATTTAAATATTTCTTACTAGAGTGAATTTAAAGATAGGATAAAGTATAAAGTAGATTAATACCAGTGAATTTGTTTTACTACACGTCTATGTTAATTAAGTGTAAGTTAATTGCCTGGTTTAAAATGAGAAAAATTAACATTTATTTAAAATGAGAATTTAGTTTTGATTTTACACCAGAGAGATAATCGGAAAAAAGGGAATCTCAGATTCTTGTGTCTATATGTTGGCAGTTAATTTTAAACTAATTAAAACAAACAGATTACAAACGAATAGTCAGAATAAAACGGGATTATTCTTTTTTAGAAATAAGGATGTTTTAATTTCCGCTTCAAAAAAAAAAAAAAAAAAAAAAAAAAAAACATCCTCTTGAGTGAAAACGAATTTTATCCATTGAACTTTCATGAAATTTCACGTTAATCTAAAAATATATGTGTAGTCTATTACCAAAAACTAAAAGAAATAAACGCATTTTTTTTTAGTGAAAGTTCAAAGGGATGAAAATATTCTTGTTACTTGGTTGTTAATGACTGGCTTAATTTGTAAAAAGAAGTGAGGATGGAAAGATAGCCAAAGATGAAAAATTATATTTTGTTGGCGTTCCAAGGCGCATTTATATATGATAAGTCAAACACTTTTTACTTTCTCTAATCTATATACACTGTAAAAAAAAAATAAGAATTTTCCTTCGTTTTTCATAAACTTTGGTAGTTTAAATTTAATAGACCCAGGATATGAGCTAAAATTAATATACAAGTATATGAACAAGTATCGCTTTAAAAAAAATATGAATTTTCCTTTGTTTTTCATAAACTTTGGTGGTTTAATTTTAATATACCCAAAATAAGAAATAAAATTAATATAAAAGTTTATGAACAAATTACCAACTTTTAAACTTATCTTTTTCTTTGTGTGCCGCCAAATTTTGAAATCGTTAAAAGTGTACCGCGACAAGTTGAGAATCACTGGTCTAAACGTTCTCAAATAACTCGACTACCTCAAGGAATATAATTATTTTAAGGAAACTTGAAATTATTCTTTTAAAATTTATTTTACAAATCTAAATTTATTAAATTCTGGTTGGCGCTCTAAACTATTTAAATATTTATGAAGTCATACTAATTAAATAATTTTTATAAAGTAATTCAACTAAATAGCTAGCCCTCGGGGCTTGGAGTAGAGGTTAGCGTGCTAACCTCGTATACCAAACGTCGCGGGTTCGGACTCCAGGCAGTCCGATGATTTTAATTAAGCCATTTGGATACCAAATGACTTAAATAAGAATGCCTGGACCCTAAATAATATGTATTCATAACGGTTATCGTCAAAAGTCTTAAAAGGCCTAAGTTGCCGAAAAGACTGTGTGAATGTGAGAGTGAATGAGAGTGTGAATGAGAAAAAAGTGTGAGTGTTTCAAAAAAAAAAAAAAAAAAAAAAAATTTATCAACAAAACGAAAAATATTTTCGTTATTCCGTTACCATGGCAACCATTTCTCCAATCTTTCCTATGAAGTTCAAGAGTAAAGTCGCCCTCGGGGCTTGGCGTAGAGGTTAGCGTGCTAACCTCGTATACCAAACATCGCGGGTTCGGACCCCAGGCAGTCCGATGGTTTTATATAAGGCATTTGGGTACCAAATGGCTTATATAAGAATGCCTAGACCTCAATATGTATAATAACAAATAACGGATATCGTTTAAAGTCTTAAATGGCCTAAGTTGCCGAAAAGACTGTGTGAATGTGTGTGTGATTGTGAGTGTGAATGAGAAAAAAGTGTGAATGTTTTTTAATTAAAAAAAAAAAAAAGAGTAAAGTCTGCTTCAAACAATTTTGAGAACAAAATGAGAGTAGGCCTATACATTTTAAAAAGCATTTAAAAAATAATTGATTTATAAATTTTAATTAAAATCATGCCCGTGATCCTTGGCTCAGAGAGAAGACAATTATAGCTTCTCGTACCCAGGATCCCGGGTTCGCTGCCAGTCCCAAACGAGAAATATTTATTTCATTTGAATTGGCTAGCAATCATATGAAATAAATAAAAAGGGGTCTAAATGGACTTAGATGTCGAAAAAGACCTTAAACAAACTAAAAAAAAAAAAATCAAAATCGTTAGGCCCAATTCACACACAAGTGGCGTATGGCGTGGCGTGGCGATGGCGTGGATCTGGCTTCTGCCACTTCTATGTTAACCTATAGCCCAATATACACTGACATGGCGTGGCGGGAGGCGTGGCGAATGACGCCGAAACCACACCATTCCGACGCCATCTATGGCGACCATAAGTGGCGTTCGCCACTAGCAAACCATTTGTTTCGCAACCTTTGCCCTTAAATTATTGATGCGATATGGATTTTAATATCCAAATTTGCTTTATTATATCTATATTTCATTACTTTGTAAAAAATTAAATATTAAAATAAATTAAATATGGTTAAATAAACATAAATAACTACACAAATTATAAATTAAATATTTTTATTTAGATTTAATATTTAAATGCATATGCAGAATATCTATCTTGATTTGGAATTGGCGAACGGTGTTGGAAATATTTGCTCAGATAAAGTGACTGGAGTGGACTGAGCCATTTGTGTGTGTATGCACGCGCCACATCTTATCCACACCACGCCACGTCCAGCTTCACGCCATAGCCACGCCAGTGGCAAACGCCACTTGTGTGTGAATCCGGCCTAAGAGGGAATTTTAAGGAAATCGAAAAAAAAATGTTTTTTCAAAAATAAATTACAATAAAAATCTTGAAAATTTGGCACCTTTATATCTAGGGCTCGTATCATTTTCAAATAAGTATTATTTAAAATCCATAACTACGCTTGATTTGACCAGTCACACCACCATAGAAGACTTCTTTATCAGGTTTTCATCAATTTTTAAGATTTTTTTCGGTATCCCACCATATCCTTATTTATTCAAATTAATTAGTAGCAAATATTTTAATTTAAACAAGTTTTTATCCTTCAGGTTAATAAAGAAAATCTTCAATCTTTAGGACAATAAATGAAACTTTTATCTCAGTGGTTTGTTAATTTCTAGTAGATTTAGCCGCTTGCGGCCCGCTATGAACATTTTTTCGCCCCGTGAGATTCATCACATTTTTAGTATAAAATATATTTATTTTATAATGGCCAAAAGAGTGAAAACCAATGTATTGTATTTAAAAAATCTGGTGTGATGGCGCACAGCACACAACTTTCTCTTACCTTCGGTAATCGAAAGTTGTGTTCTGTGCTTGTCACACCAGATTTTTTGTGTCGACATATATTTAGTTCCCGACAGTACGGAACATTTGAATTCAGATGTAAAATTTATAAGTATGGGAAAATATTTATATTTTGTTACCATGGCAACCATTTCTCCTATCTTCCCTATGAAATACAAGAATAAAGTGGTCTTCAGAAGATTTCAATCGCAAAATGAGAATATACATTTTAAAGAACATCTAAAAAATAATTGATTTTTGAATTAAAAAAAAAATCGTTGGAGCAAATTTTGAGAAAATCGAAAAAAACTGAAAAAGTACATCAGTAAAGTACTAGTACTCTTTGGCCGATTTTGATTAAAAGCTTATTTTTCCGGTCCCGGGAGGTGTTTAACTTAAATATAAAATTTCAACCTCGTAGCTCAATTCCTTCATCCTTAAAATTGAACACACACCCACCCACCCACCCACCCACAGACAGACCATGTCGCGAAAACCACTTTTTTGGATTCAGGGGACCTCAAAACGTGAAGATCCATCAAAATCTCGACATCGAATTTTTGACATGAATCCAATACTTTCTCTCTATATATATATTACATATATACATAGGTAAGAGAAAGTAAAAATGCATTATTTGAACAATCAGAATAATAATAATCCGAACAATATTTCAATTTTTTACCCCAAAAAAATACCTATAGTGGGTCTGAATCTAATATGGGAATATAAAATTTTATATACGGCTGCGGAGTTATGATGCATTTTCAAAGTGGCTCGCAAGATTATTTTGTTTGGCCACCCCTTCTATAGATAAATCATCTTTAGAACTTTAGAGTTGTTGAAGATGGCGATCAAAACGTTATTCAAGAAGATAATAAAAGCAAAGAAAATTAACTGCATATTATTTTTTCTTTTTTACTTTTTTTTTTATCTTAAATTAATTCAGACTACTATATAAAAACTTTTTATTATTAATCAAATTTGATTTTCATATTTTAGATTTATTTTGTTCACTCAAGTATAATATATACAGTGTGATGATAATAATAAGGTCGTATAGATTTCTTTTTTCTTGTAAGTCTGGGCAAGTTTAATAAAAGCTGAAGTTTAAGATCAATCTTAGATAGAAATATATTTATAAAAAAATAGCTCTCTGCCAATCCATGTTGATTTAACCCATTTAATTTCATTGAAATGTTAATTTATACATTGAAAGGAAACTACCATAAAAAAAAGTTCATTTGTTATTTTAAAAAAAGAGAAAAAATATTTTTCATCTTTCTAGAACAATGAGAGGTCGATTTATTATAACCATGAAAGAAAAAGACAGGATATACGGCCCGCCTGCGGTGGTCATTTGCCTCACTTTAATCATGCGCCATACTTTCACTTGTTTCTGACGATTTTTATATAAACATACAGAAAACGAAAAAAACAGTAGATATTTGAAAAAACAAAACAGACGAGCAAGTAAAAAACTAGGTCTTAGATTAGTTTATAGCAAGGGCGGATACAAGAGGGGTAAAGGGGTAATCACCCCCTCCCCCCGAGATTTGAGAAAAATATTTTTTGGGGAAAAAATTGTATTTTTAATATGAAATTTTAGGGGATCCGCCCTTGATAGATGTCATCATAAATTTCTGATATGGTAATATTACGATGTAATCTTTTTGTAAAAACAACTCTTATTATAATATATACTATATAAAAGTTGAGCTTAAAATTAATTTAAGTTTGGTTTCATTAAAGGACTTAAATTCGTACCGTTTGCAAAATCGACGTCTCTTGAAATATAAGTTAATCAAGTTATTCTTCCTCTAATTTATTTAATTTCATTTGCGGTCTCGATGTTAAATTACATTCTGATTTTGACACTAAGCTATTATCTTAGTCTAACATATAGCCTATTTAAATTCAATTGATTTATGAATGGAAATGGAATTATTGTAAATATTTGAACAAAAGCATCTCTAGAGGAAAAGGAAAAATTAATTATTAATTTTAACTAGAACAAAATCAGAATTAAATAATAAATACATTCAATGATTAGGATTAGAAATTGTAGACAATCTGGCTTAATTACAAACTATTATTTGATTATTTAGATGTTTATGCTTGAAGTTATAAATGTAATTAGACTTTGAAAGTTCACCCCTTTCCCATCCGAGAAAGTCGTTAGAGCAAAGTTTATTTTTGATTTTAATATCTTATCAGATATAAATAAATTCTGTAGAAGAATAAAATTGGAATTATTTCATTTTTAGCAAAGATATTTAAGGAGTATTTAAATAAAAAGGTAAACTAGTAAAACTGATAGAAGAGCGAAAAAAATTTGAGAGGATCAAATAAAAGTTTCACTTTAAAAATTTAATCAAATTATTCATAAGACTTAAATCTAGGAAAATAAAATTTTCAATGAAATTGAAATTTAAAATCATTTTTTCAATATTAATTATGTTATTTTTGAATTAATATTTTTCCTATACGCCCAGAGTTGGGCAAAATACTAAAAAAAGTATCTAAATACAAGATACTTTGATTTTGTGTATGTAAATGAAAGATACAAGATATTTGGATTTTGTGTTTCTAAATATAAGATACTATGAATTTTTGGGTATCTCGACTGACAAAAGATGTTAAATATTTGTTTTTCGTTTTGACATATAAAACCTCATAATCTTTCAAAAATACAATTTTGGCATTGACATTAAACTCATATCTCAAAGATTATATTTCAATTGGATTGGCTACTAATTCAATTGAAATAAATAGAGGTGGCCTCCGTTGCCTAAAAAGACCACAATAAAATTAAAAAAAAAAATCCCCCAAGTTTATAAATAAAAAACAATTTTATAGGCCAAAGTCAGAAAGGTTGGGGGGAATATAAATATTATTATACGTATAAAATTTTAATAAAGGGCCCAAAAGATATAATATGATACTGAGGATTTATTGATGGTAGGCTTGTTTTCTACTATTATAATTTATGTATTTACACGGTAAAAGAATTAAATCCAAATACAGTATTTCGGAAACTTAAAGCCTTCCTTCTCTAGAAGACATCCACCTCAGCGTACGACGTATTTCGCCAAGTTTAGAATGTCTAAAATCTTACGCAGAGAGATGGTTACCTCTCAAGCACTTGAAACAACTCAGAAACGGAAGAAAAAGCAAACATAAAACGCAAAATAGAGTCTACCATTAATAGATAGTCGCCAAAATCAAATATGAAAAAAAAAAATGAAAATATTTTTTAAAGTCGATTTTTTGAAGTCGAAGATATTCAATTTTTAAGTATCTAAATACAAAATACTAGATACCTTTTTTAAAAACAAGTATATAAAAACAAGATACTCGATACATTGATTTTATGTATCTATATAGATACTTATATCTTACTTGTTAGATACAATTCTTTGATACTTATATCTGGATACTGCCCAGCTCTGCCTATAACATTTATAATAAATCACGAAGACCAAGGGTGGATCTCTTGGGAAACTAAACCTTTGAGTTCTCTAAGAGTGAGTGAAGACTGTATACTGTATTTGGATTCATTTCAATATAATTTAATAAACATTTTCAATTTTTCAAGACACTATAAAAAGGTAAAAATGTCTTACCTGTCTATTGAAATTCCAGTCAAAGTGAATACGCTCGCTGCCACAGACATGTTGGCAATAAAATTATTCACTGTGCAGTAGTAGCGACCGAAATACCAATCACTGAAAAAAAAATCAATGATAAGTAAGGTTTTGTATTATTATTATTTTTTAGATTAATTCTATTAGGATCAAGTTAGCCTACCTCTCTCTATTTCTCTCTAATTTACTCTATTTACGCTAAATCAAAATGGATAATAATTATATACATTTTTTTTTGTTTTAGTAAACTAACTCTATATAATTATTCAATTTTGATTGCGAATAGATGTTAATGAATGGAAAAGTTCAAAATGGATTAGTTTACTGACAGAATTATTAGGATAAATATATATTTGATCATTTATCAAATTGTTCTAATGATAATTTTGCATGCATCGAAAGAGTTAGTAAATATAATATATAATTAATGTTAAAAATATTAAAAGTTACTTTTATGATTTAGCAAATTAAATTGAAAATGCAAAATGGTATGAAATATAATAATAAAACAAAAATAGAATGAAGAAAAATTAAATTGAATGAAAATTTTCGATCTTCTTGAGAGAAAACTACCTTCTTAGGTTAAGTTCTAAAAAATTAATATTTTCTCTGCGGTAATGGAGAAAATAAGAAAAAAATCTGGAGTGACCAATCGCATATCATGATCTTAATGTAATGGAAGTAAAAGAATGTAGCACATAAGATTTTGTCTTTTTTTTTTGTTCTGTTAGTAAACATCTTTTCCAGTCGCTGCATTTCAGTTTTGATTTTGATATTTATTTGAAAGCGATTAGTTCAAGAATTTATAAATATTTATAAAATCTTGGGTTTTAATCTAAGTAGCATAATTATTTTTAAAAATTTAAGAGGATATATTTCATGAGCTTGGAGAGAAATATTTATGTTTAAAAATACTGTATATGTGGTTTATTAAGTGTGCTCATAATTCTTATTAAAGAAAAAAACTCCTGTTTGCCGGAGAGTTTGCAACCCGCATTACTTAATGAAGCAATGCACAAATAAATCTCTTAATAATTTATTTTGTTTAAGATAAATAGTAATGTTAAAAATTTTATATTATAACATATTTTAACACTTCTTGGCAGGTTATTTTTCACCCGATGAGGAAAATATATTTAAAAAAAAAGTTTCTGTAAAATTGAGAAATTATAAATATGGATAAAACTTGAAGAGGATGAAATGTTAGTCTTAATTCGAGCAACTTCTAGTCACTCTCCAAATTCCTTTACCATATTAATTAGATATAATATAATTCCATTTGTATTACTAATTTCAATCATGCTATAAATACTGTATATATAGTTGTACTTGATAAACACACAAACTGTTTATTGTTCTCTCTTATTATGGTAATTAATTATCTAAACAATAACTACTATCAAGTAGATTGATGTAGGCCTACTTAATTATATAATCTCTGCCATCTCCTCATATTGTTTCATCTTTTGTCACGTCAATAAAGTTGTCTAAAGGATTTTATTTTCGATAAGCCTAAAACTTCCTGAAGGGGAAAATTAAATTAATTTGGTAATTTGGAAACCATTGGCCTATATATTTTTTTAAAAAGTCTCTAAGGAACAATAATTTGTTCTTGACATTATCTCTTTTGAAAACATTTTCTTTCCTCAAAAATTAGAATGAAGGCATAAAACAAACACATTTTTTCAATAGAAATTCAAATTAGTTTTGATATTTTTAAAATTAATATAGGTCGACTATAGTGAAAGCAGGGCCGGAACTAGGAGATTTTATAGGGGGGGGGCAAAATTTAATTTGCCGCCCCCCTCCTTAAAATTTTCCTTGATCTCAAAAATTTTTCTGTGAAATTTTTTTTTTTTTTTTTTTTTTCGCGGAACCATATGTTCCCGTCTGAAAAAATATTTTACCTTTTTTTTAGAGACGCAAAAATTTTTGCCGCCCGCGGAACCAAAATTTTTTCCCGTCCGAAAAAATATTTTGCCTTTTTTTGGGGGGGGGGGACGCTAAATTTTTGCCATCTGCGTAAGCAAAAATTTTTATCTTTCTTGAATTGCCGCCCCCCTGATATCTGCCCCCCGGGGCACGTGCACCCACTGCCCCCCCCCCTAGATCCGGCCTTGATTGAGAGCAATAGCTAGCAAGAGAAAATATCAACTCAAACCTCTTCGAAAAATTAAAAAAAATCATATAGGCCTATTTAAGTCGTTCGGAATAAGGTCATATAGACTTCAAAGGTTAACTTGTATGGGCCTATTAACGTTACATGTGATCCAGGCACCAACTGGAAGTCATTTAAATGTTTATCGGATTGCCTGAACTCCAAACCCACTCCAAACAAACATCAGAAAAATAAAAGTAATAAAAATAAAAAACATTACAAAAAATATCCCAGAAAAAAAAAATAATTGAAAGGGAATATTTCTTTACGTCCATTCCCTAGTACGGATGTGATTCCACCTCTATCCCTTCGTATTAGAGTTTTAACGCGACTTGAATCAATTTCCAATAAAAAAAAATCTAGAAAGAATATTGATTGTTTATTAAGGCGTGACCAATGAACATTAAGATGATTTGATGTTAAGGGTAAAAAAATATTAAGATATTTTATTCAAATTTAATACTCTGTTTATAATATAATTCATCTAATGCATGCAAGAAAAAAAAAATTCCATCAAACAAAACATATTATCTTAATGATAGTATTATTTCGAATTTCAACTGCGCCTTCGGGGGTTCTATTATAAAAGGAACTTTCTGGTTAAAAAAAAAATAAATTTTAATGCATCCCAATGGATAGAGCTTATTTTAAGAGAAGATATTTATTTGGCATGACGTGCTCCAGCCTTTTAACTTAATTCAGGCTCAGCTCAAACTAAATTGCCTAGCATCGTGTTGATACTTGGTTAGTATGGAATCAAAGTGAAAATAACACCTGATCCTTTTGTTCTATAATGGATGCAAAAAATTTTCAAAACAGTGATGTTGATGGAATTCAGAAGACATAACAAAACGTATATTTTTGAAAAAGATTTATTATATTCTACAGGATGTCTCTAAAGTCTGGGGAATATGTAAAACTTATTAAACAAATTTTTTTCTTTAGAGATTTATTATGGTTGAAAAAAGAAAAAATAGATTTATTTTTTAAGTTAATATCTATTGCAACTTAGTATACGTTATTCCATAGTAGTGATTGTGACTGTAGAAATGGATAATTATGGGCAGGAACAGTCAATGAAAAACTCTATGCTGCTTCTCTCAGTTCAATTTAAGAGCCATCCTTAGTCCTTAATAAAAAATACATATAATATTGACATTGTTTTTATAACATAACAAATTATATAAATCTTATTATAACAATGAGGTAAACAACCTCTCCGAGATTAAAACCAACATACAGAGGCCCACGGGGCTTGGAGTAGTTGGTAGCGTGCCTACCTTCTATACCGAATGTCGCGGATTCGGACCCAGGTAGTCCGATGATTTTATTTAAGGCATTTGGATACCAAATGGCTTAAATAGAAATGCCTGGACCCCCAACAGATATATTAACAATTAACGGTTATCGTCAAAGTCTTAAATGGCCTAAGTTGCCGAAAAGACTGAGTGAATGTGTGTGTGAATGTGAGTGTGATTGAGAAAAAGGTGTGAGTGCAGTGGCGTAGCGAGAGGGGGGCAAGGGGGGGGTCATCATGCCCCGGGCGCTACTCACAAAGGGGCGCCAAATGGTCCGCAAAACAAAAAATAATTTTAATGTCCGGGAAAAAAATTTAAAAAATTTCCGAGTGACGGAAAAATTTGGTTCCGCAAAAAAAATAAAATTTTTCCGCAGGCAGGAAAGGGGGGAAAAATTCCGCAAAACTTAGCCTCCCTAAAAAAAGGTAAAATGATTTTAACAGCAGGGCAAAATTTTCCGCAGGCAAGAAAACTTTTGAGTTGGGCTCCCAAAAAAAAATTTCTATATACTCCCCTGTATAATGTTATGGTTTTCGAGTGGGGGGGGGGCGCTAAAAAGGTATTGTGCCCCGGGCGCGAGTTAAGCTCACTACGCCACTGTGTGAGTGTTTAAAGAAAAAAAACATACAGAGTCTTCATTGACTTGACTGCTTCTGTACATAATTATCCATCTATTAGAATACGTTATACTTGGAGAATTATACTCGGACACCGAGAGAAAGCTTTCTGGAATAAAATATATTAAATATTAAAATCAATTGTCATCTTACAATATGACCTTCCTATACGTGTTTATTTATTTTTTCTTAAAAAAAAAAAACATTTAAAACTCTAGAGGAAAATGACATCCCTCCCTAAGCGAGAATATTTCAAAAACTACCAAGTTTCAAAAAACATGAAAGAATAATAACTGTTTAAAATAATTTAATTCATTATAACATAAGAAAATAATTAGAAATTTCAAAATGAAGGATTTACTCCAAAAGTTGATAGGAGATATCGTGTTCACACGCTCACACATGGACTGACACACAGACATAATTATAAAAATCTGGTGTGACTGGCCGCACAGCACACAACTTTCTCTTACCTTTGGTAAATTAAAAAAAAAACTATTTTTATTTATATTTATTGTTTTTTTACCCGACTGGAGAAAATCCTTTCAAAGAAGAATCATTTTATTAAAAAAAAAGGAAAATAAAAGGAGAATTTGAGAGGGCTGAAATACAACAAACTGTATAAAAATTCCCCCTCACTTCATTAAATTATTTGAACTGTCTTAAGTACGGAATTTTTCATTATCCTATCGAGCAAAAAAAAAAAAATTGTGTCAGTAAGGGGATTTTTTGATGTTATCACTGACAAAAGATTTAGTTCCTTAATCTAATTCTCTATTCAATACAATCTTGTCTCTGTAATTGAGAACAAATCCTTAATCAATCGTTGATAGAAGTTTTAGAATTCTAACAAGAACAAAAGAGCTTTTTTAATTAACTCGCTCATTAATTTACGATTTATGGTGTAAATATTTTCTTCCATCAAAATATTCTCAGATTAAATTAACTTTTTTTTGATAATTTTTTAAATGCTTCTCTCTCGCTTTATCTTCTCTTCTACGTGAATCTCAAATTTACACCTCATTTAAAAATATTATTTTAACAAAGTTTAATTTATTAGTTCATTTTTTTCTAGTTAGAAAAGTGTAATTAAAAAAATGTATCAAAAATTTTTATTAATGAAATCTTAAAGAATTAACAAACCTCAATCCTGTAACCGAGGCCTAGCCTATTTTTTTTTTTATCGATTGTAAATGATCGTAGGGATTTTCATATGGACATTCAGGAGAAGAAATATAATTTGCATATTTTTCATTTATTTGAAGATATTTCGATCCCAGTGGGATGGAATCATCTTCAGTACAAGTGAGGGTTGTTTTGCAAATATTCCCACATTCCTATCCAAAATGTTAAAGTAGATGCGCTCGTCATGCTTACAGAATGTCCACCATATAAAATTTGTATTCATGGCGAGGGCATCTACTTTAATAGGAATGTGTAACAGTTTGCAAAACACCCATTGCCCATGCTGAAGATGATTTCATTACAATGGGTTTGAAATATCTATATACAAAATAAACTGATAATAATTTTGTATATATACTTCTAGGGCTGAATGGGGGCAACCTAACAGCCGACAAAATAAAAAAATAATAAAAATAAAAAAACTGATAATACCCAAATATTTTTCTTGCAGAATGTCCTCCATTTGAAAATTAATCATCATTATTTATTCATAAAAACAAACAAGCACTTGGAAAGCCTTGTTCCCATCCTGTTCCAGGCGAGGAATTTATTTCAATTGAATTGAATACCAATCAATTGAAATAAAATTGCCTCAGGTAAAGGAAAAGTATTTAAATAAAAATTTAAAAAGCCCTTTGATCCCTATAATTTATAATAAATTTAAAACATTTAATACAAGTGTAAAAAAAGTATCATACTATATAGGAATAGTTAAATAAATACTTTTGCAGAAAACGATCATATAAAGCTCAGTAAATTGAATTCATTGATATAAGCTTCCGACATGTCATTATTTATTATTAACTCTACTTCGTGGAGCAATGAACGTTATCATTAAAATAAGTGGTTTTCCTTCTTTAAATCATTTCAAAATGATATACGTATTTATATATTTTATTTTATATGTAAATTTTTGAAATAAATTTGGATCAATCGCCTTTCGCTTCACTAATCACTTGGTGTTTACCATTCCATTTTGATGTTTTTTCTTATTGGATCGGCGTTTCAAATATGGAATAAACGCTTGCAAAAGAAAGTGAATTTACATTGGAACTTAAGATATTCTATTTGGAATATATTTATTCCGAATGCGTTGTTATATTTTTTTACCTCTTCGATCTTTTTAAAACTCCCGAAACAACTTTATTTTGGATAGGCTATTTAGTATTTGTAAATCTTTTCCATTACTCATCCGACGACTGGATAAATAAATAAATAAAAAGAGTAGTTTCAAATTACTAATAAGACAAAAAATAGTAATTTAGGCAAAAAAAAATGAAAATATTAAAAAAAATTTAAGGTTTTTTAAAAATTTATAAGGAAAAATATTGTTAGTGAGAGCAACAAAAGAATTTGGAGTGTAAATAAAAAAAAACACATCACAACTAATTAATAAATATAAGAATTAAAGTTAAAATAATCGATGATGAAGGACAATTGAAAACGCTGGGGGATTTGTTGAAAACGCCTCCAGCGTTTACTGTCTTCATCATCTATCTACACCAGGCTTTCCCAATCATTAGTTAAAATAATCATTAACGGAGAGATATAGAGGCTTGTTGTTTATCAGTAAAGCAGGCAGTAAAATTAACAAGTATTTGAAGCATGGATGAAGAAACTGGCTTTTTTAACTAGTTAAAATACAAAATAAAATAATTATATTGCAGTGAACACCAGGGACAGGATCGCAGGATTTAAATCAGAAAATCCGATCCAATTCAGGGATTTCCGAATTTGGATCGAAATCCTTTGGGGAGGATCTGGATCGAATCAAGTTTGCTTTCTGGATCAGGGATCGGATAGCTAATCCCTTTTGCAGCAGCCGGATCGGAATAGTGGATCGGATCGCCCGAACTGTCCGGATCTGCGGATCGGAGCGCTAATCCTTTTCAAAGGATTTTGCCCATCTCTGTTGAGGATTATGGGGATTGATGAAGCTGGATGGTTGGAGTCAATAATAAAAAGTGTTTTTTTAATCGACTTTTCTTTCATAAAACGTCAGCTCCTTCACATTTACTAATAATAATGATAATAATAATAATGTTAATGTTCGAGTAATAATTTATTGACTTTCACCCATCCCTTATTTAGGGTTTGGGAATCAATACATAGACAGTATATTAGGGTGATTACAAAAAAAAATTCATTATCCTGCAATGCCATTCGATGAACTTTTGTATAGAAATTAAGAATATCATGATTATTCTTCTTGATTTTGAAAAAAGTTCCCCAGGGGTTAACTTTGAAAACTCGTATTCAAGTAGCGTATAATAACATCCGAGAACGACTTTATTGTAAGTTAACCTGACATACTCGATGAAATTTTCAATTCGTGACGAAATTCCTTTTATGTATTCTATTCACCGTCGCAAATTTTTCCTCCCAAATTAGAATTTTTGTTTACTGAATCATTCGA
>JAKCPI010022966.1:0-13899 GCA_023213315.1 Euborellia annulipes
GTGTCATAGTGGATGTATAAAATCCATAATAATAATAATATAATTTGCATTGATTGTAATAATTGGAATAATTTCTGATAACGCTTGTATATGTATGATTATAGCTCTGAGGATGGTTCAAACACGGAACCGAAACGTCAGCTGTGTAAATTAATCGTATATAGCTGCATTTCTCATTTTTACCCTCTTATTAATAATTTATAAGCCACCTGGTAATGTTACTCAATTTATTAAGCATCATTAGGAGTATGAAAAAACTATTTATTAGATTTAAGTTTCAAAAATTTACCACAAAGGTGTAGATTATACATTTTTGTTGAAACTTATATTCTAGTGTTTTTAAATAGTTATTTAACAAAAGAGAGTGTGTTTTGTTTGACGAGGCCAAACGCCCCATGGCCTCGGAAATCGGACAGGATCTCCAGCCTTTCCGAGGCATCGGTGTGCTGACAGACGAACAGACAGGCGGACGGACACTCTGCATAAAGCTCTCTCCCTTAGAGCTAAAATGATGAAAAACTTTTATTTTTTTTGTATATCTACTTCGATGTATTATTTTTTGATGTTAAGTGCATTAATTTAACTTCTACCTGTCATCAGAGTTGTTTTTTTTTTTCATACCAATAAAATAGGCTATTATAATGAAAAAAATCGCAATAAATGTTTACTTTTAAATAAATATTCATGAATATTTAACCACAAATTTTATAGAGAGCTTTTTTTTTTTTTTTTTTTTTTTTTTTTTTGATTAAAAAATTCGTTCTACTCTCCTCTCTATTCTTTGTAATTTGTAATTATCATAATTTTTAATATTTAATTTATTCATTTAGCATAAATCTTTGTATGATGTAATCGTTTTTCATTCTCGGTGATTTCCATTTGGATATTAAAATAGATTATTCAAATATACGTCTCTCTCTCTCTCTCTCTCGTTGAATGAATTTCCGAAAATAAATAAATAAATATCACTCAATCGTTGATAAAAATCGGAGGAGTTTATCGTTATTACTTTCTCTTACCTATATAAGTTAATATATATAGAGAGAAAGTATTGGATTCATGTCGAAAATTCGATGTCGAGATTTTGATGGATATGATATACACGTTTTGAGGTCCTCTGAATCCAAAAAAGTGCTTTTCACGACATGGTCTGTCTGTCAAGAACGAAAAAGAGGTAAAAGGTTGAAATTTTATATTTAAGTTAGGCACCTCCATCGGACATAACACGAAGCTTTTGAACAAAATCGGCCAAAGAGCACTAGTACTTTACTGATGAATTTTTCAGTTATTTTTCGATTTTCTCAAAATTGGCTCTAAAGATTTTGATTAAAATTCATAAACCAATTACTTTTTTAGAAGCTCTTTAAAATGTATATTCTCATTTTGCCATGAAAATCTTCTGAAGACCACTTTATTCTTGAACTTCATAGGAAAGATAGGGAGAAATGGTTGCCATGGTAACAAAATATAAATATTTTCCCCTACTTATAAATTTTACATCTTGAATTCTAATATATCGGCGGAAACTAAACATGTGTCGACACAAAAAATCTGGTGTGACAAGCACAGAACACAACTTTTTATTACGAGAGGTTGTGTGCTGTGCGATCAGTCACACCAGATATTTTTTTAACCCGAATATTATTTATATATTATGTTGATGTTCCTCCTGGAATTATAGCTTTATAATAGTAATCGATTCACGAATTTCGGTCGTGAGTTTGTTTTCCCTTGTTTTATTATTTATTCCTTGGAGGGGCTCTCGTCGGTCTCTATTATCCCATTTCAAATTTTGTAATGTAATCACCTATGTGTGTTTTTGTTTTCTAACTTCATTTTAATTGCTTTTCTTTAAATGATATATAATATTGTATGTACAGGAAGGTAAAAAGAGATATTATTATTTTAGGCATCCAAGCCCAAGAAAAGAGGGGATTTTTATAATTATGTCGGGTCCAAGACTAGGTGCATATTATCTCTAAAAAATAAATTTCTAGGAATTATTTAAAACAGTCCCCACTGTGGGCTGGATTAAAAAAAAAAATCAGGAATGACTTGCCCAAAACTCTGTCTGTCTGTCTGTGTGTGAATATGATTGCTTTAAAATTTGGTACATACTTCTTATAATAAAATCTTTATCAACTTTTGGAGTAAATACATCAACAGGAAGTACCAGCAATACTTTACCTGAATTTTAAATTTTTTCGTCATATTATCAATATGTTAAATTAGAAATTTTTTTTTTTAATTCAATAGTTTTTGAAATAATCAACGAAGAAAAAGACAATTTCGAAAATAAATAAATAAATAAAAACACAATTCTACAGGTGTCAATAAAAAATTTATGAATATATACAAATTCATTTGTTTTATTGTCACCTGTATGATTTTTTTTAGCAAAATTAGCGAAAATTGTCTTTTTCTTCGTTGATTATTTCAAAAACTATTTCAGTTTTAAAAAAAAAAAAGTCAAAGAATAAAAACTTTTTCAAATTTTCAACCGAAACAGAATTTTGGCCTCAATCTTAGATTCGGCTGAAACCGTGACCGAAATCGAAACTTGTATTCCCTATACAAAATTCATATCATTTTACCTTTTTTTTTTTTTTTTGAAATTTTTTCCGCCCCTGCGGAAAATTTTTCCCCTCCCGTGAAAATGATTTAACTTTTTTTTTAGGGAGAAAATTTTTTTAGGCATTTTTTCCACGGGGCGGAAAATTTTTTTCTCCCTCAAATGCAAATCATTTGACCTTTTTTTTTGGGTGCGAGTCTCATTCCATCCTTTAAGACTCAGGTTTCGGCTACTTTTTGGCCGAAACCGAAACCAGGATTTTTGGCCGAAGTACCCAAACAAGAAAAAAACCGGTCCTAACGTGAAGTTAGTAGCATGCTACTAACAGCAGTTGAAAACGACAGCAGAATAAAAAATCTGGTGTGACTGGCGCACAGCACACAACTTTCTCTTACCTTCGGTAATCGAAAGTTGTGTTCTGTGCTTGTCACACCAGATTTTTTGTGTCGACATATATTTAGTTCCCGACATGACAGTACGGAACATATGAATTCAGATGTAAAATTTATAAGTATGGGAAAATATTTATATTTTGTTACCATGGCAACCATTTCTCCTATCTTCCCTATGAAATACAAGAGTAAAGTGGTCTTCAGAAGATTTCAATTGCAAAATGAGAATATACATTTGAAAGAGCATCTAAAAAATAATTGATTTTTGAATTAAAAAAAAAAATCGTTGGAGCAAATTTTGAGAAAATCGAAAAAAACTGAAAAAGTACATCAGTAAAGTACTAGTACTCTTTGGCCGATTTTGATTAAAAGCTTATTTTTCCGGTCCCGGGGGGTGTTTAACTTAAATATAAAATTTCAACCTCGTAGCTCAATTCCTTCATGCTTAAAATTGAACACACACACACCCACACACCCACACACCCACACACAGACAGACCATGTCGCGAAAACCACTTTTTTGGATTCAGGGGACCTCAAAACGTGAAGATCCATCAAAATCTCGACATCGAATTTTTGACATGAATCCAATACTTTCTCTCTATATATATATTACATATATACATAGGTAAGAGAAAGTAAAAGTTCGAAACGTTGTACAGTATTTATATTTTTAATAAATAATACAAAATATGGTCTATAATTAAAAACTCCGATGATAATATAAAATATACTCTAATATTTCTTCGATGTCTAATTTTTTATTCCATTTCTTCATCTTTAACAACTTTTTTTCCCCCTTTTCATCACGACGATCCGTCGTCGTTTTCAGCCCTTTGGTCACATTGTATTTAATGTGTCACGTGATCGAGCGCCCTTTGGGCAGGTCAACAAGGAAGGAAGGGTCCAAGGGACGTGCCAAAAGCAAGGGAGAGTGGGAGTGGAGTCATTTCCCTTTAAGAAATCCCTTTTTGTCCACAAAATTCGACTGCAATTAGATTCAGACACGTTTTATATATCCAATTATCTCCAAGTGATTCTTTTGACCAGACTCCGATTCGTTCTTGCATGAAAATCGAATGTCAAAGAGGAAAGGGAGGAGGAGGGTGTGTGTGCGTAGGTGAGGGGGGGGAAGCCATAAAACAAAGAGAAAGAGAGAAATTCCAAAATGACAATTAATTATTTCGATTTCGATTTCCACTTGAAATAAAATTGCAATAAAAGAGAACAAATCGATCGATATCAACTTTTTGTCTTTTTTTTTTTGAAAAGCTTATTCATTTAGCCTATTTATATGGGCTAGTGTAGTGTCAATTGAATTTGTGAAAGAAATAATTTTGTTTGTTTAACAATGCAATTAAACAGGAATTCTGGAATTTTGTTTTCCTCTAACGCGATCTCTCACAGGCATATCTGAGCCTGCGGTGACCCTCACCTTTCCTTTTCTGCACAATTTTGAATTTTGTGTTCATTTTTATTTTCTCTTACCTCTATATATGTTAATATATATAGAGAGAAAGTATTGGATTCATGTCAAAAATTCGATGTCGAGATTTTGTTGGATATACACGTTTTGAGGACCCCTGAATCCAAAAAAGTAGTTTTCGCGACATGGTGGTCGTTGTGGAACAAAATATCTCAAGAATGGAAAGAGCTATGAGGTTGAAATTTTATATTTAAGTTAGGCACCCCCCTGGGACGTGAAAATAAGCTTTAAATTAAAATCGGCCAAAAAAGTACTAGTACTTTACTGATGTAGTTTTTCAATCAAAGAAGAAAAAGACAATTTTCGATAATTTTTACAGGTGTCATAAAAAAACCTTTAAATATAAACAAATTCATTTGTGCCCGAGTAATTTTCCTGGATTCTCTACAAGGGTGCAAAATTTTATTTCCTAATTCCTTCGCAAAATTGGTCTAACAAAGCAAGACACAGACAGACAGACAGACAATCAGCAATTATATAGCTACATAAAAAAACGTGTTTTGTAAATTTTTATTTTATTTTATTTTTTTAAAACATTCACACTTTTTTCTCATTCACCCTCACACTCACACACACATTCACACAGTCTTTTCGGCAACTTAGGCCATTTAAGACTTTTACGATAACCGTTATTATTTATAATATCTATTGGGTGTCCAGGCATTTCCATCTGGTATCCAAATGGCTTAAATAAAATCATCGGACTGCTTGGGGTCCGAACCCGCGACGTTTGGTATAGGAGGTAGGCACGCTACCCTCTAAGCCAAACCCGCATGCATGTTTTGTAAATCAAAAAACAGTTACAGTTAAGCAAAGCCAAGCGTGGTGAATGTTCGGGATTGGTGACCCCAAGCAATTAGCGTATGGGCGTCCCCCGGAATATCGTTATAGCCATCGGTATATTGTATTTAAAAATTTATTAAATAAAATTCATACCTCTAAATAGCCCCAGGAGCCGAAAAGGGTTAAAAAAAATAAATTACAAACAAAAACAGAATATTTTTTTTTATGATAAACAGCAAGTTTAGCGAATTCTAAATGCCCTGAAGGCTAGCTTTATTAATTCTTCCTGCTTCTATTTCAATATTAAAGCATAGATCTGTGACAAATTCTCTAAAATCAAAATGTTTTCCTATTCCTTCTTTTTTTTTCGACTATTCAAAAGACAAAACAAAAAAAAGGACAAGACAGGCGAGAGAGAGTCAACTGAATGTCATCCTCGTTGATGAGTCGAATTGAATTTCTTGGCCGTCCGCTGGCTCCATCTGGACCTCATGAACCTCACTGAAAACTCTTTTATAGTTGCTGCTGCTGGTAGCTTCGATATCCTTGAAGGGCAAAAAAAAGTAAAACTTGCTTCTTTTCTGCTGGGACCAGTTTGAGTTTGAGTCACTGGATACCTGAACAAGATCAAAACTTTTTTTTTTCTCTCTCCAGGACCTGCATTGGTTTGGTCGGTCGGTCATCGGCTCGATTTCTTTCTTTCTTTCTTTCTACTTGGCCTCGCAACTTGCAATGAAACAAATTAGAGAACGGAAATTAATTTATCGTATTTTTATCTTTACGTTTCAGGTCATAACGACACCAGAAATGCAAAAAAAATATGGTGTGACTGGCGCACAGCACACAACTTTCTCTTACCCTTCGGTAAGAATAAGTTGTGCATCAGATTTTTTGTGTCGAGATATATTTAGTTGCTTTTAGCACTTTAGTTCCAAACTTGACCTCGATTCATAGATGGCGCTGAGCTACGAATGCTTCCACATCAGTAAAGTGTACTTCAAACGATTTTCACGAAAAATTTCACTGATATACTTTTTAAAGAGCATCTAAAAAATAGTTCATTTAAGAATTTTCAACAAAATCGCTGCAGTGAATTTTGACGAAATCGTAAAAAAACTGAAAAAAGCACATCAGTAAAGTACTAGTACTTTTTGGCCGATTTTGTTCAAAAGCTTATTTTCACCCCTTGGGAGGGTGCCTAACTTAAATATAGAATTTCAACCTCATGGCTCTTTTAGTTCCTGAGATATTTTGTTCACACAGATACACATACACAGACAAACCATGTCGCGAAAACCACTTTTTTGGATTCAGACGACCTCAAAACCATTAAAATCTCGACATTGAATTTTTGACATGAATCGAATACTTTCTCTCTCTATATATTTCATATATAGGTAAGAGAAAGTAAAAATTAATATCGTGTATGTGATGTGCTTCTTTTGCTTATATCTCTGGAACTATTCATCGAATTAAGATGAGGTTTGACAAATTTGTAGTCCTTAGTGGGCCTAAGAAGATATTAAAACTAGAAGTGAATCGGACCGCAGGGAGCGGTAAATTATTATTTCAAATCATGGTTTTCTCAGCTTTCTCTTAACCAAATCTTTTGAAACTCTGCTATAATATTTAGGACGATAGCTTCTTAGTCTTGGAGCAAATTTCAAGACTAACCTTTCAGTAGTTTAGAAATTATTCGTAAAAAATATTTTTAAAAAAATGGGTTTCAAGATTTCAAACTTCGTTATTTCGAGATCTAATTAAGTATTTAATTTAATTATATAATTAATATACTGTATTTAAATATCACATTCATGATTTGTTTAAATTTTTTTACTTTCTCACTATGTATATATGTAATATATATATAGAGAGAAAGTATTGGTTTCATGTCAAAATTGATTTCGAGATTTCGATGGATCTTCACGTTTTGAGGTCCCTGAATCCAAAAAAGTGGTTTCTCGCGACATGGTCTGTCTGTCTGTGTGTGTGTGTGTGTGTGTGTGTTTGTGTGTGTTCAATTTTTAAGCATGAAGGAATTGAGCTATGAGGCTGAAATTTTATATTTAAGTTAAACACCCCCCGGGACCGACAAAATAAGCTTTTAATCGAAAATCGGCCAAAGAGTACAAGTACTTTACTGATGTACTTTTTCAGTTTTTTCTCGATTTTCTCGAACCCGCTCTAACGATTTTGTTAAAATTCAAAAATCAATTATTTTTTGAGATGCTCTTTCAAATGTATATTCTCGTTTTGCTCCTCAAAATTGTTTGAAGCACACTTTACCCTTGTGCTTCATAGGAAAGATAGGAGAAATAAATGGTTGCCATGGTAACCGAATTTAAATCTTTTTCTTTTTATTAGATTAAAAATCAATTATTATTTAAACGCCCATTTTTTTTTTCCGGAGAAAACATATCTCTCTCTCTCACAAAACTATCTTCTCTTTCTACGCGTTTTAAATTTTTCTACCTTATCTTCGCATTTGGCCAATGTTAATTTCCTATAGGGATTTGTATGTTAATTTCGATTCAAAAGGGGTCCCCTTTGGAACTTTTTACGCATTTAAAATTTTTTTCCAATTCTTATGAAATTTTGTATTTATTTACGAATCTATATTGTGTATAAATGTCCAAATATGAGATTAAAATTTTGAAAAATAACCATAGTTTATTTCAAGCAATTAATTATTCAAAATGCAAGTTTGAAACTAAGGTGCTATGGGAAACTAAATATATTCCGACACAAAAATCTAGGTGGGACTAGCACGGTGCACAACTTTCTCTTACCGAAGGGTAAGAGAAAGTTGTGTGCTGTGCGCCAGTCACACCAGATTTTTTAAATTTTAATTGCATAATAGATTAATTAATTTGATTTGTGGTGGGATTTAGGAAGATTAAAGGAATTCTTTTTTAATGATTGACCAACAAAGTAAAGGTGAAGGTCAATTATATAAAAAGAGGCAATGAAGTTACAAAACTTTCCAGCTATATAACTCCAATCAAGGACGAGGAAAGTTTTTCAATTTCGTTGCCTATTTTTTTAATTTGATATCCTTCTTCTCTCGGATGAAGAGAGGCAAAATGTCACTGGCATCTTCTAATTAGTGACGGTTTTTTTTTCTCTCTCTCTCTCTCTCAAACTCTAAAAGTGAAGAGTCAAGAGAAGTACTCTTATAAAAGAGACCTGGATTCAAAAATCCACTTAAATATTATAAACGCTTTTTTTTCTCTCTCGCATACACATTCAGAATAATTTTAATAGTTTGAGAGGCATTGTTAAATAACAAAATGAATGAGCGGACAATAAATAATGAGATGAAAGAAAATAAGTTTCGTATATTTTTTTTTTAGCTAAATAAATAAGAGTATTAGTTTATGAAAGGAAAACGCTAAATTTTCAGCAAGATTTTTTTTTTATTAGTTTTGCAAGGTAATATTTCCAAATATTTCGGAGACCTTCAGTGGATTTCACCTCCTTCACCACGTATGTCCTTTACAATTAAAACGCTTGGAAGCGACTATATTATACGTTCAGCAATTATTAATTATTAGGGTCCGACCGAAACAAGATTTTCAGCCGAAACCGACCGAATATGTCGGCTCTCAATCTTAGTTTCGTGCCGAAACCGTAACCGAAACCGAAACTTGTATTTCTTATAAAAAATTTTTTCATTTTACCTTTTTTTTTTTTTTTTTTGAATTTTCTCCCTCAAGTGCAAATTATTTGACCTTTTTTTTTTTTCATACGAGTCTCATCCCATTTTCAGACTCTGGTTTCGGCCGGCCGAAAGGTTCGGCACTTTTTTGGCCGAAACTGAAACTACGGCCGAAACCAGGATTTTTGGCCGAAACTGGCAGAAACCGTAACCGAAACCGGGCATATTCGGTCGGTTCCTATTAATTATGGCAAAGGCAAAGGATCTAGCAGGTGCACTTTACTCACCGTTAAGGTAAGAACGTATTTTCGACCAGACTTTTTATAATAAATTTTTAATTTATAACAAATTCATTTTGCATTATCTAGATCCAGAGCTCACTGATGAAGGCACGCAGCAATAAAAGGTCGAAACTCAAGAGGTCTGAGGTTTTTTTTAAAAGAACGTTTCGAGAATAAATATAATTATTTTAATAATAATAGGTTGCATTTGGCAATCACCTGGACTGACTCTGACCTTCACACCTTCAACTATAGGTATATTGATCTACAGTCCTGGTGAGTCAATTATTATATTATTAATTATTTTCAAAATAATACTTATTTTGAAAATATTATTAAATATTGTAATTTATTTAGTTAATCAATAATACTTATACACAGTTGACAATATGAGAAGACAAAAAAAGAAAGTTTTTATTTTTACAAGTGTTCTTTATATAATTTTCTTTTATCATGTTTTGTTGTAGAAGTATTTTTATAATTTTATTTATTTATTTATTTTAATTTTTTTTTTTGGAGTGATTTTTTTTTTTTTGGAATGGGTGCATAAGGTCCGAAGACCTATAATGACCAATAGTCACATGCAGCCAGGAAGAAAATAAAAAACAAAAGGAGAAGTATAAAGGGGGAAACTCAACTGCGGGAACTGAGAAGATGCCTGTTGAGGTTAGACTTGAAAGTCTGAAGATTGTAGGTTTTGGGGAAGATAGACGATAGATGTTTATATAAGTGCATTTATCATTTTTTTTGCAATTGTAAAGGGCATACGTGGTGAAGGAGGTGAAATCCATTGAAGAAGGAGTGCGATAGGTCTCCGAAATATTTGGAAATATTACCTTGCAAAAATTAATTTAAAAAAATCTGGGTGACTGTCGCACAGCACACTGTTCTGTGCTTGTCATACCAGATTTTTGTGTCCACATATATTTAGTTCCTCAAATATATTGTTTTTTTTTTTTTTTTTTTAAACACTCACACTTTTTTCTCATTCACACTCACAGTCTTTTCGGCAACTTGGGCCATTTAAGACTTTGACGATAACCGTTATATTATTTTTTATATCTATTGGGGGTAAGCATTTCTATTTAAGCCATTTGGTATCCAAATGACTTAAATAAAATCATCGGACTGACTGGGGGTCCGAATATATTAAAATTCAAGATGTCAAATTTATAAACGTGGGAAAATATTTATATTTTGTTACCATGGCAAACATTTCTTCAATCTTTTCTATGGAGTACAAGAGTAAAGTGAATCTTCAGAAGATCGACATTTATTGATTAAATAATAAAATAATTGCCGTAAACGGGCCAGACCCAGTTGGAGAGATTATATTTACGAAGCCCGCCGAAGGCAGGCAGCGCGGCTAGTTAGAAAATAACATTTTTATCCGAGTCTAGATGTCTACTTGATTTTTATTTCACACGCACACAAGAAACAAGATTTTATATATTTTTTTCTCTCTTTCTCTCTCTGATACAATATTCAAAAAAAAAAAAAAAAAAAAAAAAAAAAAAATAGTTCGATTTAAATTCAGTCTACGACCAGTTACTAATTAGAAAGCAATATGCCTTTCACTTAAGTGTTTTATTAGTCCTGTAAATATACCTATGGCTAGAATTATTTTATTTAATTTAGCCCCTGATGGCGAATTAAGAAAACAAGACAATAAATCCGAGAGAGAGAGAGAGAGAAAAAAGGGCGTTATAATATAAAACGACTCCCAATTAAAATACATTTGGCAATTACGGTATCTTAAAGCAGAAAGCAAAAGCGATTTATTTATTTATTTATTTATTTATTGATAAAAAAAAAAAAGTATACTAAATGACCCGTCAGGGCTTTTGATGTTTATGAAGCGTTAAATTTCCAAAATTATGAAATGTTCCTCTAAATTGCACTAACTAGTATTTACTAAAGGTCAAACTACATAGCATAGATCCGATTTAACATTCAAAAATTATTTATGTTTAGATTTGGTAAATTATGTGTATATCCGCGTGTAAATACTATTAATTTTTATGATTATTAAAGAGAGAAGAGAATTAAACTTTGGCTCTACATGGAAAAGCTTTCTTCTCTTGTCTCTTTTTTACGCTAACTAGCCGCTCCGCCCGCCTGCGGCGGACTCTTTCGCCTTTGCTTAATGAGGTGCCGCATATTTTTAGACAACTCATCAATAAAATCTGAATTTAAAAATCTGGTGGGACTGGTCGCACAGACTCTCTTAGTAGTATACTGTACTTTTCCACCAGGTTTTTTTTGTGACGACATATATTTAGTTTCTGACAGTACGGTACTTGCGAGATTCAATTTTTTTTTTTTTAAACAGGAACAGGTAGATGAAGGCAGCCAACAAGAACAAAAAACTTTATTTAAATATCGTCGACGTTTCGGGAACGCATCGTTCACATCTTCAGGGACCTACGGTCATCGATAAATTTATTTGGTGTTAGACAGGCAATTTACAATTAATCTTTTACAAGTATTAAAAAAAAAAAAAAAAAAAAAAAAAAAACGCCATAACAAAAAAAAAAAACATGACAAACGATAAATTGTTGTTTAGATTGATACATGTAGGCCATACAAAAATTATAATACAAATCTGCATATACCATAAAATGTATGTTTAATTGTCTATGAGAATTGTAGTAGGTGCCTGGGCTTAATTTATTATTGAATGGGCCCGAAACATCAGCACCGACCAAGATTAAAAGGCTGAATTTTTTTTTTCCTTTACAATTGCACAGTATTAATAAATATATAATATTTCAAAACCAATAATATTAAATAAGGACTCATACTTAAATAAATTCCATTTCCTAGTAGTAGAGATTTAAAACATATAATAGACAAATTTTTTTTTTTTAACACTCTCCACTATTTTCTCATTCACACACTCTTTTCTGCAACTTAGGCCATATAAGACTTTTACGATAACAGTTATTAATTAATATAACTTTTGGGGGTCCAGACATTATTATTTAAGACATTTGTGTACCAAATGGCTTAATTAAAATGATAGGACTGCCTGGGATCCGAAAACCCGCGACTCTTGGTATACAAGGCAGGCGCACTACCAACTACACCAAGCCCGAGGGCCTAAAAAAAAAAATTGATTTTTGAATTTTAATCAAAATCGTTGGAGCAATAGTTGAAAAAATTGAAAAAAAGAAACTGAAAAAGTACATCAGTAAAGTACTTAAACTTTTTTGGCCGATTTTGGTTACAAGCTTATTTTAACAAGACATGTGAGTGTTTTTTTTGGGGAGGGCCAACATTCCAAAGCCTATTTTATTTATTTATTTACAAAAACGAGATGTTCTGGAGCCAAGTTCCCTGGAACATATTTCTTAACATGAAGAGGTTACATACATATTTATAGGATAGATAAAAGTTAATATATACAAGTTCTCCCATCTTCTTTCCCAGTCGTTAAATTCAATCTCTTTTCACACAGTTGCCTCTTCCTTCAACAAAAATGACAAGATTACTTGACCAATTCAGTTTAGATTAAAAGATGACTGGCCATAAAATAAACTAACACTGGAATGAATAAAAGAAAAATTTCAGACAAAATTTTTTCAAGCCTCGAGGGGGTGCACTTCAGAAATACAAAACCTAGATGATTATTTTCTTGATTAAAAAAATGTTCACAGAAAGACGACCTTTTTGGACTCAGGGATCCTCAGCTGTATATCCATGTTATCCACTGAAATCTTGATATCGAATTTTTGACATAATCGTAATACTTTTCTCTCTATAAATTTCATATAATTCTATAGGGTAAGAGAAAGTAAAATAAGATGATTCCGGCATACGAAGGCCTTTTTAAATTCTGAGATAACACTATTGAAATATAACATTGCATTACAATTGCAAGGTTAGTTAATTGAATTAGAAGGGGATGGCATTTGAATATTTAAATGATTATAGAGCAGCGCTAGAAAGAGAGAGCGAGAGAGAGAGAGAGAGAGAGAGAGATTCCCCTTGAGGGTCAATCGAGGGGATCGAAGCTTATCAAGATCGATTTAGAGTTAAACACTTGCTAAATTATAATCCTTATCATTTTTTTTTTTTTATCAAATTATAACAAAGATTATAATTAATTTAAAAATTAATGCCTTGTAGTTGAGGATCTTAATTCTATCAAGGGGGTTAGAAATAAAATCACTTTTGCTGATGCCCTCCAATGGCGGATCCAGTGAGTTTCTCGGGAGGGGGGGTAATCTGGTGACTGGTCGACAGCACACACAATTTTTCTTATTATCGGTAAATTTAAAGGTGCATTCTGTAGTTGTTTACCAGAATAT
Organism: Euborellia annulipes; assembly: GCA_023213315.1. Classification (NCBI taxonomy): domain Eukaryota; kingdom Metazoa; phylum Arthropoda; class Insecta; order Dermaptera; family Anisolabididae; genus Euborellia; species Euborellia annulipes. Next base: position 13,486 of record JAKCPI010022966.1, read on the forward strand.
ATGTACAAATCAAATTTTTAAGAATTAGTTTTTAAAATTTTATATTAAAAATACGGTACAATTTTTTACCCAAAAAATATATTTTTCTCAAGTCTCGGGGGGGGTATCATTTCCTCTCTTTATCCACCCACCCTCAAAAAATGAGTCTTTTTCAAGATGAATTTCTGCTAAGTAAAATAGCAGGTATTTTCGACCCGATATTTAGACCTTTTTTTCCATTATAAGTTTTTTTTTTTAATCAGAATTTTTGAGGATAGGTGAAAAGGAGAAGAAAATCTCCAGCTAGTCGTATTTCATTTTTTTTATTCCCATCATGTTGACGTTTCGATCCCGGTGACCATCGTCTCTCTTAACTACCCTGGTATTTGCTTTTTAATAGTAGGCCTATCTTTAACAAATATAATTTATTTATAT
>JAKCPI010022967.1:0-12824 GCA_023213315.1 Euborellia annulipes
TTGTTTTATTATTTATTCCTTGAGGGGCTCTCGTCGGTCTCTATTATCCCATTTCAAATTTTGTAATGTAATCACCTATTGTGTTTTTATTTTCTAACTTCATTTTAATTGCTTTTCTTTAAATGATATATAATATTGTATGTACAGGAGGTAAAAAGAGATATTATTATTTTAGGCATCCAAGCCCAAGAAAAGAGGGGATTTTTATAATTATGTCGGGTCCAAGACTAGGTGCATATTATCTCTAAAAAATAAATTTCTAGGAATTATTTAAAACAGTCCCCACTGTGGGCTGGATTAAAAAAAAAAAAAAAATCAGGAATGACTTGCCCAAAAACTCTGTCTGTCTGTCTGTGTGTGAATATGATTGCTTTAAAATTTGGTACATACTTCTTATAATAAAATCTTTATCAACTTTTTGGAGTAAATACATCAACAGGAAGTACCAGCAATACTTTACCTGAATTTTAAATTTTAAATTTTTTCGTCATATTATCAATATGTTAAATTAGAAATTTTTTTTTAATTCAATAGATTTTGAAATAATCAACGAAGAAAAAGTCAATTTTCGAAAATTTTGAAAATAAATAAATAAATAAAAACACAATTCTACAGGTGTCAATAAAAAATTTATGAATATATACAAATTTATTTGTTTTATCGACACTTGTATGATTTTTTTTTTTCAAAATTAGCGAAAATTGTCTTTTTCTTCGTTGATTATTTCAAAACTATTTCAGTTTTCAAAAAAAAAAGTCAAAGAAAAAAACTTTTTCAAATGTTTGAGAGGAAAAAGAGAAAAGGAGGGCGGGTGTGTCGTGGTGGGGCCGACCGAAAAAGATTTTTAACCGAAACCGAATTTTGGCCTCAATCTTAGATTCGGCCGAAACCGTAACCGAAACCGAAACTTGTATTCCCTATACAAAATTCATATCATTTTACCTTTTTTTTTTGAAATTTTTCCGCCCTGCGGAAAATTTTTTCCGCACCTTTTCCACTGGGCGGAAAATTTTTTCTCCCTCAAGTGCAATTCATTTGACCTTTTTTTTGGGTGCGAGTCTCATCCCATCCTTTAAGACTCAGGTTTCGGCTACTTTTTGGCCGAAACCGAAACCAGGATTTTTGGCCGAAGTACCCAAACAAGAAAAAACCGGCCCTAACGTGAAGTTAGTAGCATGCAGTTGATAACTACAGCAGAATAACAAGTCGAAACGTTGTACAGTATTTATATTTTTAATAAATAATATAAAATATGGTCTATAATTAAAAACTCCGATAATAATAATAATATAGTCTAATATTTCTTCGTTGTCTAATTTTTTATTCCATTTCTTCATCTTTAACAACTTTTTTTTCCTCTTTTCATCACGACGACCCGTCGTCGTTTTCAGCCCTTTAGTCACATTGTATTTAATGTGTCACGTGATCGAGCGCCCTTTGGGCAGGTCAACAAGGAAGGAAGGGTCCAAGGGACGTGCCAAAAGCAAGGGAGAGCGGGAGTGGAGTCATTTCCCTTTAAGAAATCCCTTTTTGTCCACAAAATTCGACTGCAATTAGATTCAGACACGTTTTATATATCCAATTATCTCCAAGTGATTCTTTTGACCAGACTCCGATTCGTTCTTGCATGAAAATCGAATGTCAAAGAGGAAAGGGAGGAGGAGGGTGTGTGTGCGTAGGTGAGGGGGGGGGAAGCCATAAAACAAAGAGAAAGAGAGAAATTCCAAAATGACAATTAATTATTTCGATTTCGATTTCCACTTGAAATAAAATTGCAATAAAAGAGAACAAATCGATCGATATCAACTTTTTGTCTTTTTTTTTTTGAAAAGCTTATTCATTTAGCCTATTTATATGGGCTAGTGTAGTGTCAATTGTATTTGTTAAGGAAATAATTTTGTTTGTTTAACAATGCAATTAAACAGGAATTCTGGAATTTTGTTTTCCTCTAACGCGATCTCTCACAGGCATATCTGAGCCTGCGGTGACCCTCACCTTTCCTTTTCTGCACAATTTTGAATTTTGTGTTCATTTTTACTTTCTCTTACCTCTATATATGTTAATATATATAGAGAGAAAATATTGGATTCATGTCAAAAATTCGATGTCGAGATTTTGTTGGATATACACGTTTTGAGGACCCCTGAATCCAAAAAAGTAGTTTTCGCGACATGGTCTGTCTGTGAACAAAATATCTCAAGAATGGAAAGAGCTATGAGGTTGAAATTTTATATTTATGTTAGGCACCCCCTGGGACTTGAAAATAAGCTTTAAATTAAATAAAGAATTATATATATCATGTGTTGGTCCATGAGGTAATTATGAAAAACATATAACCAAGTATTTATTAATTTAAATAAGCGAAAAATGTAGGTACCGCCGGGAGTTGCACCACGGATCTTGTCGATTTACGCTCAACATGCCCTACTGTTGGACCACAGTACGCACTCGCTTATTTAAATTATGATAGATCGCTGATTTCAGTCTACTAAAATTAAAATCGGCCAAAAAGTACTAGTACTTTACTGATGTAGTTTTTCAATCAAAGAAGAAAAAGACAATTTTCGATAATTTTTACAGGTGTCATAAAAAAACCTTAAAATATAAACAAATTCATTTGTGCCCGAGTAATTTTCCTGGATTCTCTACAAGGGTGCAAAATTTTATTTCCTAATTCCTTCGCAAAATTGGTCTAACAAAGCAAGACAGACAGACAGACAGCAATTATATAGCTACATAAAAAAACGTGTTTTGTAAATTTTTATTTTATTTTATTTTTTTAAAACATTCACACTTTTTTTCTTATTCACCCTCACCATCACACACACATTCACACAGTCTTTTCGGAAACTTAAGCCATTTAAGACCTTTACGAAAACAGTTATTATTTATAATATCTATTGGGTGTCCAGGCATTTCCATCTGGTATCCAAATGGCTTAAATAAAATCATCGGACTGCTTGGGGTCCGAACCCGCGACGCTTGGTATAGGAGGTAGGCACGCTACCTTCTAAGCCAAACACGCATGCATGTTTTGTTAATCAAAAAACAGTTACCACAATCGTTGCAGTTAAGCAAAGCCAAGCGTGGTGAATGTTCGGGATTGGTGACCCCAAGCAATTAGAGTATGGGCGTCCCCCGGAATATCGCTATAGCCATCGGTATATTGTATTTAAAAATGTATTAAATAAAATTCATGCCTCTAAATAGCCCCAGGAGCCGAAAAGGGTTAAAAAAAAATAAATTACAAACAAAAACAGAATATTTTTTTTTTATGATAAACAGCAAGTTAAGCGAATTCTAAATGCCCTGAAGGCTTGCTTTATTAATTCTTCCTGCTTCTATTTCAATATTAAAGCATAGATCTGTGACAAATTCTCTAAAATCAAAATGTTTTCCTATTCCTTCTTTTTTTTTTCGACTATTCAAAAGACAAAACAAAAAAAGGACAAGACAGGCGAGAAAGAGTCAACTGAATGTCATCCTCGTTGATGAGTCGAATTGAATTTCTTGGCCGTCCGCTGGCTCCATCTGGACCTCATGAACCTCACTGAAAACTCTTTTATAGCTGCTGCTGCTGGTAGCTTCGATATCCTTGAAGGGCAAAAAAAAAAAGTAAAAACTTGCTTCTTTTCTGCTGGGACCAGTTTGAGTTTGAGTCACTGGATACCTGAACAAGATCAAAACTTTTTATTTTTTTTCTCTCTCCAGGACCTGCATTGGTTTGGTCGGTCGGTCATCGGCTCGATTTCTTTCTTTCTTTCTTTCTACTTGGCCTCGCAACTTGCAATGAAACAAATTAGAGCACGGAAATTAATTTATCGTATTTTACATATTTATCTTTACGTTTCAGGTCATAACGACACCAGAAATGCAAAAAAAATATGGTGTGCTTTTTCTCTGGATCTATTCATCGAATTAAGATGAGGTTTGACAAATTTGTAGTCCTTAGTGGGCCTAAGAAGGTATTAAAACTAGAAGTGAATTGGACCACAGGGAGCGGTAAATTTTTATCGCAAACCATGGTTTTCTCAGCTTCCAAATTAGGGTTGGTATATTCGAAGGCTGAATCGATTTTCGATTTTTTTTTACAAAAAATTGTGCGATATTCCCATAAGTTGATTTAAAGGTTCTGTTTATTTTCAAGCGGTTTGTGGAACAAGAAAAATAGAACGTTGCATCACTGAAGCCCAAATCAAATTATTCAGTCTTTATAACTTGTATAAAGACTAAAATATACAGTAGGGTGGTCCTTAAAAATTGATTTTTGCAATTTATACCGGGACACCGTGCTATTTTGTTCTTCTCATTAAAAAAGAATTATAGGAATTTTTGCGAATTTTTTAGCATGATTTTAAGGGTTGCTCCCACCTTTTAAAGTTTAGACCTATTCAAATACTTTGAGGAATTGGCCTTAATAGTCCGGTCGATATAACTTTTTACCTGGAAAGTATTCTAAAGTTAATGAAATTTTTACAGGTTATTTGGGGGTACTCTAGGACGTCTCTCCTAAGTCCTCAAGGAGCATGTGCTATGTATTTGAAAAAGTCTAAACTTTAAAGAAGAGTGGGAGCGACCACTAAAATCATGCTAAAAAATTCGCAAAAATTCCTACAATTCTTTTTAAATGAGTAGAACAAAATAGCAGGGTGCCCCCTGCAAAAATAAAATTTTAAGGATCAGTCTAATATACAGTCTTTGTATATATTAGTCAAATACAACAAATACTTGTAAGTTTTAACCCCATAAAAACATCATAAGTAAAATCGAAAATCGACCGTCAAAAATCGATCTTTTCAAAACACTGAGTTTGAATCGAAAATCGACGCATAAAATCGATTTTCGATTAAAACCGAATTCGATTCGACCAATCCTAAACCAAATCTTTAGAAACTCTGCTATAATATTTAGGACGATAGCTTCTAGCCTTGGAGCAAATTTCAAAACAAACCGTTCAGTGGTTCAGAAATTATTCGTAAAAAATAAAAAAAAATAAAAAAATCTGGTGTGACTGGCGCACAGCACACAACTTTCTCTTACCTTCGGTAATCGAAAGTTGTGTTCTGTGCTTGTCACACCAGATTTTTTGTGTCGACATATATTTAGTTCCCGCCAATATATTAGAATTTAAGATCTCAAATTTATAAACATGGAAAAATATTTATATTTTGTTACCATGGCAACCATTTTTTCCTATCTTTCCTATGAAGCACAAGAGTAAACTGTGCTTCAAACAATTTTGAGGGCAAAACGAGAATATACATTTGAAAGGGCATCTAAAAAATAATTGATTTTTGAATTTTAATCAAAATCGTTAGAGCGAATTTTGAGAAAATCGAAAAAAATTGAAAAAGTACATCAGTAAAGTACAAGTACTCTTGGGCCGATTTTGATTAAAAGCTTATTTTTCCGGTCCCGGGGGTGTTTAACTTAAATATAAAATTTCAGCCTCATAGCTCAATTCCTTCATGCTTAAAAGTGAACACAGACACCCACCCACCCACCCACCCACAGACAGACCATGTCGCGAAAACCACTTTTTTGGATTCAGGGGACCTCAAAACGTGAAGATCCATCAAAATCTCGACATCGAATTTTTGACATGAATCCAATAATTTCTCTATATATATATATAGAGTAAGGTGGGGCAAAAGTCCGCAGTTTTTCTTTGGGAATTTTTTTTGACCTTCCTATGAAAGATACAATAAAAATAGGAACATCCCCTGAAAGCCTGGTTAATTGGCTATCTTACATAATTTTTTTGGTTTCCAATTCGGTAGCATAAGAGTAGGAGAGGTATTTAAACAAAAAATTTTCATTTGCGGACTTTTGCCCCACCGAGGGGGTAAAAGTCCGCACTAGCGGGGCAAAGTCCTTAGGTGCAAACAATTGCCCCTGCAGCGAACAACCTCTCGAACCAGGGTATAAAAAAGACTTAATAAGAAATACATTAGGTATAGGTATGTTTTATGTATTTATTTTATTTATTAGAAATACACAATAGGCCTTATAACAATTAGTCCCCAGTAAGATTGAAGTTCATAACCTGCATAAACATTTCGGGTCGTGCTCGTTTTCCTAGGCTCATTAATCCGAGAAACTACTAGGTAGGGGTATTAGAAACTCGAATGCCATTGGGTGACATTGGCTCCATTGGAGATCCATTGGGCCTTTTGCCCCGTCGAGGCCGCGGACTTTTGCCCCATTTAGCTATTTTCATCGAAGTGTTATAAAAATTTTTTATTGTTAACTGTAGAGAAGAAAAAGGTTTTTAAAATATTTATTTAGGGATATCAGCTTGCAATCAAAGACATTAGATAGTTAGAAAAGTGCATGCTGGTACATGTTGCAGCCATGAGAATTTCCATAAATATTAGATGGAAGGTGACAAAAACATAACTTTGCTCATTGTTAACAATCGGCTTCAAACACGTTATTGAATTTCGAATCATCATCTGTTCTTGTTGTTAGCAACCTAACAAAGTTGTTTAGAACAACACCAAGTCTAACGGGGATTTTAAAATGAGGATTCGGACTTTTGCCCCGCGCGGACTTTTGCCCCACCTTACTCTATATATATATATTACATATATACATAGGTAAGAGAAAGTAAAATTGCGTTTCAAGATTTCCTATTTCAAAGAATATATCGAGATCTAATTAAGTATTTAATTAAATAATTAATATACTGTATTTAAATCTCACATACATGATTTGTTTATATTATTAAATTTTAATTGCATAATAGATTAAATGCTTTGATTTTGTGGGATTTAGGAAGTCTAAAGAATTTTTTTAATGATTGACCAGCAAAGTAAAGGTGAAGGTCAATTAATTTAAATATATAAAAAGAGGCAACGAAGTTACAAAACTTTCCAATCAAGGACGAGGAAAGTTTTCCAATTTCGTTGCCTATTTTTTTTAATTTGAAATCCTTCTTCTCTCGGATGAAGAGAGGCAAAATGTCACAGGCATCTTCTAATTAGTGACGGTTTTTTTCTCTCTCTCTCTCAAACTCTAAAAGTGAAGAGTCAAGAGAAGTACTCTTATAAAAGAGACCTGGATTCAAAAATCCAAATATTAAAAACGCTTTTTTTTTTCTCTCGCATACACATTCAGAATAATTTTAATAGTTTGAGAGGCATTGTTAAATAACAAAATGAATGAGCAGACAATAAATAATGAGATGAAAGAAAATAAAAGTTTCGATATTTTTTTTTTTTTTTAGCTAATTTATGAAAGAAAAACGCTAAATTTTAAGCAAATTTTTTTTTTTTAGTTTTCAAGGTGATATTTCCAAATATTTCGGAGACCTTCTTCAGTGGATTTCACCTCCTTCACCACGTATGCCCTTTACAATTAAAAGGCTTGGAAGCGACCATCTTATACGTTCAGCAATTATTAATTATTTTCAAAATAATACTTATTTTGAAAATATCATTAGGTGAAAATCCACTGAAGAAGGAGGTCTCCGAAATATTACCTTGCAAAACTAATAAAAAAATCTGGTGTGACTGTCGCACAGCACACAACTTTCTCTTACCTTCGGTAATCTAAAGTTGTGTTGTGTGCTTGTCACGCCAGATTTTTTTGTGTCCACATATATTTAGTTCCGCCAAAATTTTGGAATTTAAGATGTAAAATTTTTTTTTTTATATAAAAAAACATTCACTCTTTTTTCTCATTCACACAGTCTTTTCGGGAACTTAGGCCATTTAAGACTTTGACGATAACCGTTGTAATGAAATATATCAATTGGGGGTCCAGGCATTTCGATTTAAGTCATTTGGTATCCAAAGGCCTTAAATAAAATCATCGGACTGCTTGGGGTCCGAACCCGCGACGTTCGGTATAGAAGGTAGGCACGCTACCAACCAGACCAAGCCCCGTGGGCGATGTAAAATTTATAAACGTGGGAAAATATTTATATTTGTTGCCATGGCAACCATTTCTCCAATCTTTTCTATGGAGTATAAGAGTAAAGTGGTCTTCAGAAGATAGACATTTATTGATTAAATAATAAAATAATTGCCGTAAACGGGCCAGACCCAGTTGGAGAGATTATATTTACGAAGCCCGCCGAAGGCAGGCAGCGCGGCTAGTTAGAAAATAACATTTTTATCCGAGTCTAGATGTCTACTTGATTTTTATTTCCCCACACACACACACACACACACACACACAAGAAACAAGATTTATATATTTTTTTCTCTTTCTCTCTCTGATACAATATTCAAAAAAAAAAAAAAAATAGTTCGATTTAAATTCAGTCTACGACCAGTTACTAATTAGAAAGCAATATGCGTTTCACTTAAGTGTTTTATTAGTCCTGTAAATATACCTATGGCTAGATTATTTTATTTAATTTAGCCCCTGATGGCGAATTAAGAAAACAAGACAATAAATCCGAGAGAGAGAGAGAGAAAAGGGCGTTATAATATAAAACGACTCCCAATTAAAATACATTTGGCAATTACGGTATCTTAAAGCAGAAAGCAAAAGCGATTTATTTATTTATTTATTTATTGATAAAAGAAAAAGTATACTAAATGACCCGTCAGGGCTTTTGATGTTTATGAAGCGTTAAATTTCCAAAATTATGAAATGTTCCTCTAAATTGCACTAACTAGTATTTACTAAAGGTCAAACTACATAGCATAGATCCGATTTAACATTCAAAAATTATTTATGTTTAGATTTGGTAAATTATGTGTATATCCGCGTGTAAATACTATTAATTTTTATGATTATTAAAGAGAGAAGAGAATTAAACTTTGGCTCTACATGAAAAGCTTTCTTCTCTTGTCTCTTTTACGCTAACTAGCCGCTCCGCCCGCCTGCGGCGGACTTTCGCCTTTGCTTAATGAGGTGCCGCATATTTTTAGACAACTTATCAATAAAATCTGAATTTAAAAATCTGGTGGGACTGGTCGCACTGACTCTCTTAGTAGTATACTGTACTTTTCACACCAGATTTTTTTGTGCCGACATATATTTAGTTTCTGACAGTACGGTACTTTTGAATTCAATTTTTTTTTTAAACAGGAACAGGTAGATGAAGGCAGCCAACAAAGAACAAAAAACTTTATTTAAATATCGTCGACGTTTCGGGAACGCATCGCTCACATCTTCAGGACCTACGGTCATCGAACAATTTATTTGGTATTAGACAGGCAAAATTACAATTAATCTTTACAGGTATTTAAAAAAAAAAAAAAAAAAAAAAAAAACATGACAAAAGAGACAATAAATTGTTAATGTTGTTTAGATTGATACATGTAGGTCATACAAAATTATAATACAAATTTTTTTTTTTTAAATTTATTTCCGGCTGTTGGCTCTCGCCTTTCAGCCCCATAAGTTAGTTTTTACAATATTTTTTTACAATATTTTTTTTTTTACAATGTTATCCGAAAACTTATACAAATTTGCATATACCATAAAATGTATTTTTAATTGTCTATGAGAATTGTAGTAGGTGCCTGGACTTAATTTATTGTTGAATGGGCCCGAAACATCAGCACTGACCAATATAATATTTCAAAACCAATAATATTAAATAAGCACTCATACTTAAATAAATTCCATTTCCTCGTAGTAGAGATTTAAAACATATACAAATAGACAAATTTTTTTTTTAACACTCACACTATTTTCTCATTCACACACACACATCACAGTCTTTTCTGCAACTTAGGCCATATAAGACTTTTACGATAACAGTTATTAATTAATATAACTTTTGGAGGTCCAGACATTATTATTTAAGACATTTGTGTACCAAATGGCTTAAATAAAATGATAGGACTGCCTGGGATCCGAACCCGCGACTCTTGGTATTCAAGGCAGGCGCGCTACCAACTAACCAAGCTCGAGGGCCTAAAAAATAATTGGTTTTTGAATTTTAATCAAAATCGTTGGAACAAATGTTGAGAAAATTGAAAAAAGAAACTGAAAAAGTGCATCAGTAAAGTACTAGTACTTTTTGGCCGATTTTTTTAAATTTATTTATTTACAAAACGAGATGTTCTGGAGCCAAATTCTCTGGAACATATTTCTTAACATGAAGAGGTCACATACATATTTATAGGATACCTAAAAGTGATAATGATTCAGGGTCCTCAAAATCATCAACATTTTGATATCGAATTTTTGACATGATCGCAGTACTCTATAAATTTCATATATCATATAGAGGTAAGAGAAAGTAAAATAAGATGATTCCAGCATACGAGGTCTTTTAAATTCTGGAGATAACGCTATTGAAATATAACATTGCATTACAATTGCAAGGTTAGTTAATTAAATTAGAAGGGGATGGCATTTGAATATTTAAATGATTATCGGTGGGGGGGGGGGGGGGGGGGGGGGGAGAGTCAGCGCTAGAAGAGAGAAGGGAGAGCGAGAGAGGAGAGAGAGAGGGAGAGAGAGAGAGAGGGGGGGGGGAGAGGGAGAGAGAGAGAGAGAGAGAGATTCCCCCTTGAGGGTTCAATCGAGGGGATCGAAGCTTATCAAGATCGATTTAGAGTTAAACACTTGCTAAATTATAACTTATCATTTTTTTTTTTTTTTTTTTATCAAATTATAACAAAGATTAAAATTGAATTTAAAAATTAATGCCTTGTAGTTGAGATCTTAATTCTATCAAGGGGTTAGAAATAAAATCACTTTTGCTGATGCCCTCCAATGGCGGATCCAGAGGAGTTTCTCGGGAGGGGGGTAATCTGGTGTGACTGGTCGCACAGCACGCAATTTTTTTCTTATTATCGGTAATTTAAAGGTGCATTCTGTAGTTGTTTACCAGAATATATGTACAAATCAAATTTTTAAGAATTAGTTTTTAAAATTTTATATTAAAAAAAATACGGTACAATTTTTTACCCAAAAAATATATTTTTCTCAAGTCTCGGGGGGGGTAATTACCGCTTTATCCACCCACCCTCCAAAAAATGAGTCTTTTTCAAGATGAAATCCTGCTAGGGAGTAAAATAGCAGGTATTTTTCGACTCGGGATATTTGTAATTTTTTTTTCCCATTATAGTTTTTTTTTTTTTTTTTTTAAATCAGAATTTTTGGAGGATAGGTGAAAAGGAGAAGAAAATCTCCAGCTAGTCGTATTTCATTTTTTTTTTTTTATTCCCATCATGTTGACGTTTCGATCCCGGTGACCATCGTCTCTCTTGACTATTTTCTTTGAATTGTTGACCTATCTTAACAAATATAATTTATTTATATTTAAATCTCTTCAAGTTTTATATAATATATGATTGAAATAGGCCTATAGAAATACATACCTACATAACACCCACCCAGTGGCGTACCGAGAGAAGGAGGAGGGTTCCGCCCCAGGTCCCAAATATTTGTCTTTGAGAGGCTCCGGGGCCCACGGTGTTCCAGGGATATACGGTATTTTAAAAATAATTTTGTGTATGGAGGAGGGAAATATTTATAAATGAGTTCGCCCCCCTCCCCGAAAAAAAATTCAATATACACCTCTGGTACAAAATTTATATAAGCCCCAGGCTCCCAACTGCCTCGGTACGCCTCTTCACCCAGTAATTATACAATTTTCTTAAAAATTCTTGTATTTGATTGTAAGAGCCTTGAAAAAATATATTCTAAAATATTATTGTACAGTGAGCGTCATAATTAATTCCCACCTGATAACTAGAGCCTTAAGTATATGGGTTATATAGTGATATAATTTTAATGGCCGAAAAGGTAAAACTTAAAATCTGGTACAGATTATTTCACTATACCCCATATACTATACCATATACTTAAGGCTAAAGATATCAGGTGGGGACTTAATTGTGGCGCTCACTGTACTCTAATATAAAAAATTTATGATAATTGATAACGTTTTTCCCCACATCATCTCTTGTTATGTACCCATTAGTTCTGAGGATGATTCCATCCGGGATCAAAACGTCAAAACATGATGGGAATAAAAATAGTTGCAGATTTTCTTCTCCTTTTCATCTATCCTGATTGATCAAACAGCTATAGGCTCTACGTATCAATCAGATTTTTCACTGAGCGCTGACAACGTGACCTAAATAGAATAATTTTTAATCGATGTTTTTTTTTCCTCTGTTTATAGGTTATTTTTGTTTCGCTCTTTATTTTTGAAATAAAAACAAAAATTGTCGAGAGAAGAAGCATAAATTAAACAATGTGCTTGTTTTTTATGTTATTATAATGAAATGAAATGGTCAATTAAAACAATTTAGCCAATTTAAATCAAGGGAGATTTATCCTTTTGACGGTAAACATAAAAGCTTCGAATTTATTGTAAATAATTAAAATTCCAGGCGAAAAAATTTTCAAAAGTTGGTAACAATTGTGTAGATGGTTGGTTGTTAGTGAGCCGTAAAAGTTGAGCGGGAGCCGGATGCCCTGGGGTCTGCGAACAAGACGATGACCTTGTGCCGGAGGCTCCCAGATGCCACGCTTCCATTCGGCTATGTTCGGCCATGTTCGGGCACGCGACGCCACGCGAGTGGCCCGAGGTCAGCACTTCTTCGGCCATCTTCGGTGAGGGGAAGACGTGCGCCTATCCTCTCACCTACCTGCTCCCACCGTCTTTTTGTTTTTTCTTATAATTTATGGTTGCTCGTGGTAGATTTGTTTTTTGTTGTTGTTGTTGTTGTTGTTGTTGTTCTCTCTCGCTCTCGCTCTCACTCACTGCGGTTGGGTTACCTTCGTGAGTGAAAACCCCACAACCAACAAGGCACCTGTTTCTTCATTTCTATCTCCTTTTAATCGGTCATTGAAAAATCACTAGGACAAGTTTTGATTTACATTTTAAAAAATGAACTTGA
>JAKCPI010022968.1:0-15189 GCA_023213315.1 Euborellia annulipes
GTTAGCATTAGTAAAAGAATTAGATTTTCGGTTTAACTGTGGTTTATTTGTAAAAATTACAACGTTTCGGCCACTCATTCTGTGGCCTTCTTCAGGTACAATTCAGCTAAGATTACAAAGGTTGTTACATCTGTGACAATCTCAATTGAACTGGTTGAGAAAACAAGATGGCTGCCGCTTCTCGACCTGCACGCCATCTACACATGAACGATGGCAGCGCCCCTACATACAATTTGACACGAAATTCAAATGTATTTTTAAAAAATATATTAGTATACACTCTCTAAGAAATGCAAATTATATCTTACCTGACGAAAAGTCATTATGAAAGTGTCATAGTGGGTGTATAAAATCCATAATAATAATAATATAATTTGCATTGATTGTAATAATTGGAATAATTTCTGATAACGCTTGTATATGTATGATTATAGCTCTGAGGATGGTTCAAACACGGAACCGAAACGTCAGCTGTGTGAATTAATCGTATATAGCTGCATTTCTCATTTTTACCCTCTTATTAATAATTTATAAGCCACCTGGTAATGTTACTCAATTTATTAAGCATCATTTGGAGTATGAAAAACTATTTATTAGATTATAAGTTTCAAAAATTTACCACAAGGTGTAGATTATACATTTTTGTTGAAACTTATATTCTAGTGTTTTTAAATCGTTATTTAACAAGAGAGTGTGTTTTTTGTTTGACGAGGCCAAACGCCCCATGGCATCCGGAAATCGGACTCAGGATCTCCAGCCTTTCCGAGGCATCGGTGTGCTGACAGAGAGACAGACAGACGGACACTCTGCATAAGCTTTCTCCCTTAGAGCTAAAATGATGAAAAACTTTTATTTTTTTTGTTTATCTACTTCGATGTATTATTTTTTGATGTTAAGGGCATTAATTTAACTTCTACCTGTCATCAGAGTTGTTTTTTTTTTCAAACCAATAAAATAGGCTATTATAATAGAAAAAAAATCGCAATAAATGTTTACTTTTAAATAAATATTCATGAATATTTAACCACAAATTTTATAGAGAGCTTTTTTTTTTTTTTTGATTAAAAATTCGTTCTCTCTCCTCTCTATTCTTTGTAATTTGTAATTATCATAATTTTTAATATTTAATTTATTCATTTAGCATAAATCTTTGTATGATGTAATCGTTTTTCATTCTCGGTGATTTCCATTTGGATATTAAAATAGATTATTCAAATATACGTCTCTCTCTCTCTCTCTCGTTGAATGAATTTCCGAAAAATAAATAAATAAATATCACTCAATCGTTGATAAAAATCGAGGAATTTATCGTTATTACTTTCTCTTACCTATATAAGTTAATATATAGAGAGAAAGTATTTAGCTCAGGGCACACACCTTGTGGGTTCGTGGATGGTGACCACGAGCTGCCCCAGCTGGGACTGGCAGTACTTCTGTTCTTTGCATGTCAGTCTCTTCCCTTCTATATTTTCAACAGGAGTAAGACCGTGCGCCGGGCCGGCCTGTTCTTTTCCTTCCCGATCGCAAAAACCCATGAACCGCCGACCCCGCACCGCAGGATTTAAGGCGAAGAAAGAAGAAGATAGAGAGAAAGTATTGGATTCATGTCAAAAATTCGATGCCAAGATTTTGATGGATCTTCACGTTTTGAGGTCCCCTGAATCCTAAAAAGTGGTTTTCGCGACATTGTCTGTCTGTGAACAAGATATATCAAGAACGAAAAGAGCTAACAGGTTGAAATTTTATATTTAAGTTAGGCGCCTCCATCGGACGTACCACGAAGCTTTTGAACAAAATCAGCCAAAGAATACTAGTACTTTACTGATGTACTTTTTCACTTTTTTTCTATTTTCTCAAATTGGCCCTTGATGATTTTGATTAAAATTGAAAAATCAATTATTTTTTATATGCTCTTTAAAATGTATATTCTCATTTTGCCATGAAAATCTTCTGAAGACCACTTTATTCTTGAACTTCATAGGAAAGATAGGAGAAATGGTTGCCATGGTAACAAAATATAAATATTTTCCCCTACTTATAAATTTTACATCTTGAATTCTAATATATCGGCGGAAACTAAACATGTGTCGACACAAAAAATCTGGTGTGACAAGCACAGAACACAACTTTAGATTACCAGACGTTGTGTGCTGTGCGATCAGTCACACCAGATATTTTTTTAACCCGAATATTATTTATATATTATGTTGATGTTCCTCCTGGAATTATAGCTTTATAATAGTAATCGATTCACGAATTTCGGTCGTGAGTTTGTTTTCCCTTGTTTTATTATTTATTCCTTGAGGGGCTCTCGTCGGTCTCTATTATCCCATTTCAAATTTTGTAATGTAATCACCTATTGTGTTTTTATTTTCTAACTTCATTTTAATTGCTTTTCTTTAAATGATATATAATATTGTATGTACAGGAAGGTAAAAAGAGATGTTATTATTTTAGGCATCCAAGCCCAAAGAAAAGAGAGGATTTTTATAATTATGTCGGGTCCAAGACTAGGTGCATATTATCTCTAAAAAATAAATTTCTAGGAATTATTTAAAACAGTCCCCACTGTGGGCTGGATTAAAAAAAAAAATCAGGAATGACTTGCCCAAAACTCTGTCTGTCTGTCTGTGTGTGAATATGATTGCTTTAAAATTTGGTACATACTTCTTATAATAAAATCTTTATCAACTTTTGGAGTAAATACATCAACAGGAAGTACCAGCAATACTTTACCTGAATTTTAAATTTTAAATTTTTTCGTCATATTATCAATATGTTAAATTAGAAATTTTTTTTTAATTCAATAGATTTTGAAATAATCAACGAAGAAAAAGACAATTTTCGAAAATTTTGAAAATAAATAAATAAATAAAAACACAATTCTACAGGTGTCAATAAAAAATTTATGAATATATACAAATTTATTTGTTTTATCGACACTTGTATGATTTTTTTTTTCAAAATTAGCGAAAATTGCCTTTTTCTTCGTTGATTATTTCAAAAAATATTTCAATTTTCAAAAAAAAAAAAGTCAAAGAATAAAAACTATAATGTTGGGTAGCGAGGATGCAGCCATCATCATGCAATATCTACAGCCACTAACTCAACCACAATAAAAACTATTTCAAATAGAGTAATTTGCCATAAAATGACGAAAAAATTAAATATTTCGAAATTTTTGAAAAAACTTATTAGGTTAAGTATTACGAGTAG
The DNA here is from genome assembly GCA_023213315.1 of Euborellia annulipes. NCBI lineage: Eukaryota > Metazoa > Arthropoda > Insecta > Dermaptera > Anisolabididae > Euborellia > Euborellia annulipes. Next base: position 3,217 of record JAKCPI010022968.1, read on the forward strand.
GGCCTACTTCCTGTTGACGTATTTACTAAAAAGATGATACAGATCCACAATTTAAGTGCAATGATCTAGCTATTTGCGTGTATAGTAGGGTCCGACCGAAACAAGATTTTTAACCGAAACCGAATTTCGGCCTCAATCTTAGATTCGGACGAAACCGTAACCGAAACTTGTATTCCCTATACAAAATTCATATCATTTTACCTTTTTTTTTTAGGGGGAGAAAATTTTTTCCGCACCTTTCCCACGGGGCGGAAAATTTTTTTCTCCCTCAAGTGCAAATCATTTGACCTTTTTTTTTGAGTGCGAGTCTCATCCCATCCTTTAAGACTCAGGTTTCGGCTACTTTTTGGCCGAAACCGAAACCAGGATTTTTGGCCGAAGTACCCAAACAAGAAAAAACCGGCCCTAACGTGAAGTTAGTAGCATGCAGTTGATAACTACAGCAGAATAACAAGTCGAAACGTTGTACAGTATTTATATTTTTAATAAATAATACAAAATATGGTCTATAATTAAAAACTCCGATGATAATATAAAATATACTCTAATATTTCTTCGATGTCTAATTTTTTATTCCATTTCTTCATCTTTAACAACTTTTTTTCCCCCTTTTCATCACGACGATCCGTCGTCGTTTTCAGCCCTTTAGTCACATTGTATTTAATGTGTCACGTGATCGAGCGCCCTTTGGGCAGGTCAACAAGGAAGGAAGGGTCCAAGGGACGTGCCAAAAGCAAGGGAGAGCGGGAGTGGAGTCATTTCCCTTTAAGAAATCCCTTTTTGTCCACAAAATTCGACTGCAATTAGATTCAGACACGTTTTATATATCCAATTATCTCCAAGTGATTCTTTTGACCAGACTCCGATTCGTTCTTGCATGAAAATCGAATGTCAAAGAGGAAAGGGAGGAGGAGGGTGTGTGTGTGCGTAGGTGAGGGGGGGGAGCCATAAAACAAAGAGAAAGAGAGAAATTCCAAAATGACAATTAATTATTTCGATTTCGATTTCCACTTGAAATAAAATTGCAATAAAAGAGAACAAATCGATCGATATCAACTTTTTGTCTTTTTTTTTTTTTTTGAAAAGCTTATTCATTTAGCCTATTTATATGGGCTAGTGTAGTGTCAATTGTATTTGTTAAGGAAATAATTTTGTTTGTTCAACAATGCAATTAAACAAAAATTCTGGAATTTTGTTTTCCTCTAACGCTATCTGACCCTGTGGGGACCCTCACGTTTCCTTTTCTGCCCAATTTTGAAGTTTGTCTTTATTTTTACTTTCTCTTACCTCTATATATATGGTATGTTAATATATATAGAGAGAGAAAGTATTGGATTCATGTCAAAAATTCGATGTCGAGATTTTGATGGATATACACGTTTTGAGGTCCCCTGAATCAAAAAAAGTGGTTTTCGCGACATGGTCTGTCTGTGTGTCTGTCTGTGAACAATTTAAAGCAAGAAGGAATTGAGCTATGAGGTTGAAATTTTATATTTAAGTTAGGCACCCCCCCCCCCCCCCCCTTAGACGTGACACGAAGCTTATAATCAAAATCGGCCAAAGAGTACTAGTACTTTACAAGGGCGGATACAAGGGGGGGGGGGGGGTAAAGAGGGTAATTACCCTCCCCCCGAGATTTGAAAAAAATACTTAAAAAAAATTTATTTTTAATGCAAAATTTAAAAAATTAGGCCTAATACTTAAAAATTTGATTTGTATTAAATACAAATCAAATTTAAAGGGACGGGGGAAAAAAGTAAAATATTTTTTACGGAAGGGAAAAAATTTCGGTTCTGCGAAAGAGGGAATGTTCCGCGAGCGGCGCATGAAAAAAAGTAAAATTGTCGTTCCGCGGGTGGCAAAAATTTAGCGTCTCTTAAAAAAAGGTAAAATATTTTTTACGGAAGGGAAAAAAAATGTTTGGTTCCGCAAAAGAGGGAATGTTCCGCGGGCAGCAAAAATTTTTGTATCTAGAAAACTTTATTCCGCGAAAAGAAACATTTTTTTCGCAGAAAAATTTTTGAGATCAGGCCCCCCCCGAAAAAAATTTCTATATACGCCCCTGTTGTATTTATATTTTGTCAAACAAGTACAGAATGCGCCTTTAAATTACCGAAATTAAGAAAAAATAGTGTGCTGTGCGACCAATCACACCATATTACTCACCCCCCTGGGAAACACCTCTGGATCCGCCCTTGGTACTTTACTGATGAAATTTTTCAGTTTTTTTCGATTTTCTCCTAAAAAGTACTAACAGTTAGTACTCTTTGGTCGATTTTGTTCTAAAGCTTCGTGTCACGTCCCATGGTGTGCCTAACTTAAATATAACATTTCAACCTCCTAGCTCTTTCCGTTCTTGAGATATTTTGTTCACAGACACACACACACACAGACACACAGACAGACAGACAGACCATGTCGCGAAAACCACTTTTTTGGATTCAGGGGTCCTCAAAACGTGTATATCCATCAAAATCTCGATATCGAATTTTTGACATGAATCCAATACTTTCTCTCTATATATATTAACATATATAGAAGTAAGAGAAAGTAATAAAAACAGAGTATTTTTTTTATGATAAACAGCAAGTTTAGCGAATTCTAAATGCACTGAAGGCTTGCTTTATTAATTCTTCCTGCTTGTAATCTATTTTGTTTCTATTTCAATATTAAAGCATAGATCTGTGACAAATTCTCTAAAACCAAAATGTTTTCCTATTCCTTCTTTTTTTCCCTATTCAAAAGACAAAACAAAAAAAAAGACAAGACAGGCGAGAGAGTCAACTGAATGTCATCCTCGTTGATGAGTCGAATTGAATTTCTTGGCCGTCCGCTGGCTCCATCTGGACCTCATGAACCTCACTGAAAACTCTTTTATAGCTGCTGCTGCTGGTAGCTTCGATATCCTTGAAGGGCAAAAAAAAAAAAAGTAAAAACTTGCTTCTTTTCTGCTGGGACCAGTTTGAGTTTGAGTCACTGGATACCTGAACAAGATCAAAACTTTTTATTTTTTTCTCTCTCCAGGACCTGCATTGGTTTGGTCGGTCGGTCATCGGCTCGATTTCTTTCTTTCTACTTGGCCTCGCAACTTGCAATGAAACAAATTAGAGAACGGAAATTAATTTATCGTATTTTACATATTTATCTTTACGTTTCAGGTCATAACGACACCAGAAATGCAAAAAAAATGTGATGTGCTTTTTCTCTGGATCTATTCATCGAATTAAGATGAGGTTTGACAAATTTGTAGTCCTTAGTGGGCCTAAGAAGGTATTAAAACTAGAAGTGAATTGGACCGCAGGGAGCGGTAAATTTTTATCGCAAACCATGGTTTTCTCAGCTTCCAAATTAGGGTTGGTATATTCGAAGGCTGAATCGATTTTCGATTTTTTTTTTTTACAAAAAATTTTGCGATATTCCCATAAGTTGATTTAAAGGTTCTGTTTATTTTCAAGCGGTTTGTGGAACAAGAAAAATAGAACGTTGCATCACTGAAGCCCAAATCAAATTATTCAGTCTTTATAACTTGTATAAAGACTAAAATATACAGTAGGGTGGTCCTTAAAAATTGATTTTTGCAATTTATACCGGGACACCGTGCTATTTTGTTCTTCTCATTAAAAAAGAATTATAGGAATTTTTGCGAATTTTTTAGCATGATTTTAAGGGTTGCTCCCACCTTTTAAAGTTTAGACCTATTCATACTTTGAGGAATTGGCCTTAATAGTCCGGTCGATATAACTTTTTACCTGGAAAGTATTCTAAAGTTAATGAAATTTTTACAGGTTATTTGGGGGTACTCTAGGACGTCTCTCCTAAGTCCTCAAGGAGCATGTGCTATGTATTTGAAAAAGTCTAAACTTTAAAGAAGAGTGGGAGCGACCACTAAAATCATGCTAAAAAATTCGCAAAAATTCCTACAATTCTTTTTAAATGAGTAGAACAAAATAGCAGGGTGCCCCCCTGCAAAAATAAAATTTTAAGGATCAGCCTAATATACAGTCTTTGTATATATTAGTCAAATACAACAAATACTTGTAAGTTTTAACCCCATAAAAACATCATAAGTAAAATCGAAAATCGACCGTCAAAAATCGATCTTTTCAAAACACTGAGTTTGAATCGAAAATCGACGCATAAAATCGATTTTCGATTAAAACCGAATTCGATTCGACCAACCCTAAACCAAATCTTTAGAAACTCTGCTATAATATTTAGGACGATAGCTTCTAGCCTTGGAGCAAATTTCAAAACAAACCGTTCAGTGGTTCAGAAATTATTCGTAAAAAATAAAAAAATAAAAAAATCTGGTGTGACTGGCGCACAGCACACAACTTTCTCTTACCTTCGGTAATCGAAAGTTGTGTTCTGTGCTTGTCACACCAGATTTTTTGTGTCGACATATATTTAGTTCCCGCCAATATATTAGAATTTAAGATCTCAAATTTATAAACATGGAAAAATATTTATATTTTGTTACCATGGCAACCATTTTTCCTATCTTTCCTATGAAGCACAAGAGTAAACTGTGCTTCAAACAATTTTGAGAGCAAAACGAGAATATACATTTGAAAGGGCATCTAAAAAATAATTGATTTTTGAATTTTAATCAAAATCGTTAGAGCGAATTTTGAGAAAATCGAAAAAAATTGAAAAAGTACATCAGTAAAGTACTAGTACTCTTGGGCCGATTTTGATTAAAAGCTTATTTTCCCGGTCCCGGGGGGTGTTTAACTTATATATAAAATTTCAGCCTCATAGCTCAATTCCTTTATGCTTAAAAGTGAAACACACACACACACACACACACACACACACACACACACACACACACACACACACACACACACACACACACACACACACACACACACACACACACACACACACACACACACACACACACACACACACACACACACACACACACACACACACACACAGACCATGTCGCGAAAACCACTTTTTTGGATTCAGGGGACCACAAAACGTGTATATCCATCAAAATCTCGACATCGAATTTTTGACATGAAACCAATACTTTCTCTCTATATATATATTAACATATATATAGAGGTAAGAGAAAGTAAAAATTGCGTTTCAAGATTTCTTATTTCAAAGAATATATCGAGATCTAATTAAGTATTTAATTTAATTTTTTTTTTTTTTTTTTTTTTTTTATAAAAAAAACATTACACTTTTTTCTCATTCACACTCACACTCACACACACATTCACACTGTCTTTTCCGCAGCTCAGGCCATATAAGACATTTGCGATAACCGTTATTTATGAATTTATATATATTAGGGTCCAGGCATTTTTATTTAAGCCATCTGGTATCCAGATGGCTTAAATAAAATCATCGGACTGCCTGGGGTCCGAACCCGCGACGTTTGGTATATGAGGTTAGCACGCTAACCTCTACACCACGTCCCGTGGGCAATTTAATTAAATAATTAATATACTGTATTTAAATCTCACATACATGATTTGTTTTTTTTTTTTTTTTTTTTTTAAAAAAAAACATTCACACTTTTTTCTCATTCACACTCACACTCACACACACATTCACACTGTCTTTTCGGCAGCTCAGGCCATATAAGACATTTACGATAACCGTTATTTATGAATTTATATATATTAGGGTCCAGGCATTTTTATTTAAGCCATCTGGTATCCAGATGGCTTAAATAAAATCATCGGACTGCCTGGGGTCCGAACCCGCGACGTTTGGTATATGGGGTTAGCACGCTAACCTCTACACCACGCCCCGTGGGCCTGTGGCCAGGGGAATTACTCTGCTCACCCTTGGCTTGGGTATGGGGATACATGATTTGTTTATATTATTAAATTTTAATTGCATAATAGATTAAATGCTTTGATTTTGTGGGATTTAGGAAGTCTAAAGAATTTTTTTTAATGATTGACCACACTGTAAAAAAAAATTTTAATTTTAGAATGTTTTAGTATAGTAAATTTACAAATTTTTCTTGTAAATGATAAATACCATACATTTGTATACTAAATTTACAAATCTATGCATTCAAAAAATTTTTACAACCAAAAAAACATTTTAAAATTACAATTCTCTTGGAAAATTAGAGTAAATATTGTAATTTTACCATTCGATTTCTAATTTTACAATACAACGGCATTGTAATTTTAGAACACGGTTTGTAATTTTAGAAAAGGGTTTGTAATTTTACAAAAAGGTTTCTAATTTTACAATACAACGGCATTGTAATTTTAGAACACGGCTTGTAATTTTAGAAAAGGGTTTGTAATTTTACAAAAAGGTTTCTAATTTTACAATACAAGGGTATTGTAATTTTCCTTTTAAGGCTGTGAGACTGCCAACATGGTCGACTTTGTTTCGACTGCTTTTTAGCTTTCTTAATAAAGACATTTTTGGCACTATAAGGATTTATTTAAGTTATAATAATACAAAAAATAATAATATTATGATAACTTTAAGTTTATTTTTTATTTTATTATTTAGTAAAAATAGTTGACAATGAGGTCATACTTGAATGCCAAATAGCAGAGATAGATCATTAGTTAACAGGTGATTCGATGGTCAAATGGACTAGGCAGCAGACTTCTACCAAAAAGGTCAGTGTTCAAATCCTGGAGGGATTTTTCATTAAATAAAAATATTTACTTCACTCCATTCAGGTAGAGACGTCCCCTAAAGGTCAATAACCTAAGGGTCCAGTCGAAAATTTCTTTTTTCTTTTTTCTAAATATTAGTAAAATTACAAACATTTGGATTGTAAAATTGCTAAATATTTGTAAAATTACCACAAATTTGGACTCGAAAATTGCTAAATATTAGTAAAATTACTAAATATTGGTAAAATTACCAGACATTTGGACTCTAAAATTGCTAAATATTAGTAAAATTACCACACATTTGTAAACGATTTTTGCAAAGAGTTTTGTAAAAATATAATTCAACTGTATAGTAAATTTAGTATCTATTGGTCTTGGAAATTTGCTTACAACAAAAAAATTGTAAAATCATCAAAATTTTTTTTACAGTGCAGCAAAGTAAAGGTGAAGGTCAATTAATTTAAATATATAAAAAGAGGCAACGAAGTTACAAAACTTTCCAATCAAGGACGAGGAAAGTTTTCCAATTTCGTTGCCTATTTTTTTAAATTTGATATCCTTCTTCTCTCGGATGAAGAGAGGCAAAATGTCACTGGCATCTTCTAATTAGTGACGGTTTTTTTCTCTCTCTCTCTCTCTCTCTCAAACTCTAAAAGTGAAGAGTCAAGAGAAGTACTCTTATAAAAGAGACCTGGATTCAAAAATCCACTTAAATATTATAAACGCTTTTTTTTCCCTCGCATACACATTCAGAATAATTTTAATAGTTTGAGAGGCATTGTTAAATAACAAAATGAATGAGCAGACAATAAATAATGAGATGAAAGAAAATAAAAGTTTCGATATTTTTTTTTTTTTTAGCTAATTTATGAAAGAAAAACGCTAAATTTTAAGCAAATTTTTTTTTTTTACTTTTCAAGGTGATATTTCCAAATATTTCGGAGACCTTCAGTGGATTTCACCTCCTTCACCACGTATGCCCTTTACAATTAAAAGGCTTGGAAGCGACCATCTTATACGTTCAGCAATTATTAATTATTTTCAAAATAATACTTATTTTGAAAATATCATTAGGTGAAAATCCACTGAAGAAGGAGGTCTCCGAAATATTACCTTGCAAAACTAATAAAAAAATCTGGTGTGACTGTCGCACAGCACACAACTTTCTCTTACCTTCGGTAATCGAAAGTTGTGTTGTGTGCTTGTCACGCCAGATTTTTTTGTGTCCACATATATTCAGTTCCGCCAAAATTTTGGAATTTAAGATGTAAAATTTTTTTTTATATAAAAAAACATTCACTCTTTTTTCTCATTCACACAGTCTTTTTTTTTTTTTTTTTTTTTTTTTTTTTTTGGAATGGGTGCATAAGGTCCGAAGACCTATAATGACCAATAGTCACATGCAGCCAGGAAGAAAATAAAACAAAAGGAGAAGCATAAAGGGGAAACTCAACTGCGGGAACTGAGAAGATGCCTGTTGAGGTTAGACTTGAAAGTCTGAAGATTGTAGGTTTTGGGGAAGATAGACGCAGGGAGCTTGTTCCAATCACGGGAGGTCATGGGGACAAAGGAAGAATGAAATTGATTTGTTCTGTTAGTCGTGATCTGAACAGCATAGGGATGCTGGGAAGATGCCTCTCTTGTGTTCCGTGAATATGTTGCATTGGGTGGGATAATTGATTTTAATTCGGCAGAGCATTGACCATGGTAATACCTGTAGAAGAGAGATAGTGCAGATACTCTTCTTCTATGATCTAGTGACTGTAAGGATGCAGTAAGGGTAGAATCACCTATCAGTCTAATTGCACGCCTCTGTATGGCTTCCAAGGAGGAGAGAGCGTCTTTCGGGAACTTAGGCCATTTAAGACTTTGACGATAACCGTTGTAATGAAATATATCAATTGGGGGTCCAGGCATTTCGATTTAAGTCATTTGGTATCCAAATGCCTTAAATAAAATCATCGGACTGCTTGGGGTCCGAACCCGCGACGTTCGGTATAGAAGGTAGGCACGCTACCAACCAGACCAAGCCCCGTGGGCGATGTAAAATTTATAAACGTGGGAAAATATTTATATTTGTTGCCATGGCAACCATTTCTCCAATCTTTTCTATGGAGTATAAGAGTAAAGTGGTCTTCAGAAGATAGACATTTATTGATTAAATAATAAAATAATTGCCGTAAACGGGCCAGAGCCAGTTGGAGAGATTATATTTACGAAGCCCGCCGAAGGCAGGCAGCGCGGCTAGTTAGAAAATAACATTTTTATCCGAGTCTAGATGTCTACTTGATTTTTATTTCCCACACACACACACACAAGAAACAAGATTTATATATTTTTTTTCTCTCTTTCTCTCGCTGATACAATATTCAAAAAAAAAAAAAAAATAGTTCGATTTAAATTCAGTCTACGACCAGTTACTAATTAGAAAGCAATATGCGTTTCACTTAAGTGTTTTATTAGTCCTGTAAATATACCTATGGCTAGATTATTTTATTTAATTTAGCCCCTGATGGCGAATTAAGAAAACAAGACAATAAATCCGAGAGAGAGAGAGAGAAAAGGGCGTTATAATATAAAACGACTCCCAATTAAAATACATTTGGCAATTACGGTATCTTAAAGCAGAAAGCAAAAGCGATTTATTTATTTATTTATTTATTTATTGATAAAAGAAAAAGTATATTAAATGACCCGTCAGGGCTTTTGATGTTTATGAAGCGTTAAATTTCCAAAATTATGAAATGTTCCTCTAAATTGCACTAACTAGTATTTACTAAAGGTCAAACTACATAGCATAGATCCGATTTAACATTCAAAAATTATTTATGTTTAGATTTGGTAAATTATGTGTATATCCGCGTGTAAATACTATTAATTTTTATGATTATTAAAGAGAGAAGAGAATTAAACTTTGGCTCTACATAAAAGAGCTTTCTTCTCTTGTCTCTTTTACGCTAACTAGCCGCTCCGCCCGCCTGCGGCGGACTTTCGCCTTTGCTTAATGAGGTGCCGCATATTTTTAGACAACTCATCAATAAAATCTGAATTTAAAAATCTGGTGGGACTGGTCGCACAGACTCTCTTAATAGTATACTGTACTTTTCACACCAGATTTTTTTTGTGCCGACATATATTTAGTTTCTGACAGTACGGTACTTTTGAATTCAATTTTTTTTTTTTAAACAGGAACAGGTAGATGAAGGCAGCCAACAAAGAACAAAAAACTTTATTTAAATATCGTCGACGTTTCGGGAACGCATCGCTCACATCTTCAGGACCTACGGTCATCGAACAATTTATTTGGTATTAGACAGGCAAAATTACAATTAATCTTTACAGGTATTTAAAAAAAAAAAAAAAAAAAAACATGACAAAAGACTTACAATAAATTGTTAATGTTGTTTAGATTGATACATGTAGGTCATACAAAATTATAATACAAATTTTTTTTTTTTTTTTTTTTTAATTTATTTCCGGCTGTTGGCTCTCGCCTTTCAGCCCCATATGTTATTTTTTACAATATTTTTTTTTACAATATTTTTTTTTTTTTTTTACAATGTTATCCGAAAACTTATACAAATTTGCATATACCATAAAATGTATTTTTAATTGTCTATGAGAATTGTAGTAGGTGCCTGGACTTAATTTATTGTTGAATGGGCCCGAAACATCAGCACTGACCAATATAATATTTCAAAACCAATAATATTAAATAAGCACTCATACTTAAATAAATTCCATTTCCTCGTAGTAGAGATTTAAAACATATACAAATAGACAAATTTTTTTTTAACACTCACACTATTTTCTCATTCACACACACACATCACAGTCTTTTCTGCAACTTAGGTCATATAAGACTTTTACGATAACAGTTATTAATTAATATAACTTTTGGAGGTCCAGACATTATTATTTAAGACATTTGTGTACCAAATGGCTTAAATAAAATGATAGGACTGCCTGGGATCCGAACCCGCGACTCTTGGTATACAAGGCAGGCGCGCTACCAACTACACCAAGCTCGAGGGCCTAAAAATAATTGGTTTTTGAATTTTAATCAAAATCGTTGGAACAAATGTTGAGAAAATTGAAAAAAGAAACTGAAAAAGTGCATCAGTAAAGTACTAGTACTTTTTGGCCGATTTTTTTTAAATTTATTTATTTACAAAACGAGATGTTCTGGAGCCAAATTCTCTGGAACATATTTCTTAACATGAAGAGGTCACATACATATTTATAGGATACCTAAAAGTGATAATGATTCAGGGTCCTCAAAATCATCAAAATTTTGATATCGAATTTTTGACATGATCGAAGTACTCTATAAATTTCATATATCATATAGAGTTAAGAGAAAGTAAAATAAGATGATTCCAGCATACGAGGTCTTTTAAATTCTGAGATAACGCTATTGAAATATAACATTGCATTACAATTGCAAGGTTAGTTAATTAAATTAGAAGGGGATGGCATTTGAATATTTAAATGATTATAGAGTAGCGCTAGAAGAGAGGAGAGAGAGAGCGAGAGAGAGAGAGATTCCCCTTGAGGGTCAATCGAGGGGATCGAAGCTTATCAAGATCGATTTAGAGTTAAACACTTGCTAAATTATAACTTATCATTTTTTTTTTTTAATCAAATTATAACAAAGATTATAATTAATTTAAAAATTAATGCCTTGTAGTTGAGATCTTAATTCTATCAAGGGGTTAGAAATAAAATCACTTTTGCTGATGCCCTCCAATGGCGGATCCAGAGGAGTTTCTCGGGAGGGAGAGGGGTAATCTGGTGTGACTGGTCACACAGCACACAATTTTTTCTTATTATCGGTAATTTAAAGGTGCATTCTGTAGCTGTAGTTGTTTACCAGAATATATGTACAAATCAAATTTTTAAGAATTAGTTTTAAAATTTTATATTAAAAAAAATACGGTACAATTTTTTACCCAAACAAAAAATATATTTTTCTCAAGTCTCGGGGGGGGGGGGGGGGTAATTACCCCTTTATCCACCCACCCTCAAAAAATGAGTCTTTTTCAAGATGAAATCCTGCTAGGGAGTAAAATAGCAGGTATTTTTCGACCATTATAAGTTTTTTTTTTTTTTAATCAGATTTTTTGAGGATAGGTGAAAAGGAGAAGAAAATCTCCAGCTAGTCGTATTTTATGTTTTTTTTTTTATTCCCATCATGTTGACGTTTCGATCCCGGTGACCATCGTCTCTCTTAACTACCCTGGTATTTGCTTTGAATTGTAGGCCTATCTTAACAAATATAATTTATTTATATTTATATCTCTTCAAGTTCTATATAATATATGATTGAAATATAGAAACAAACACATACCTACATAAC
>JAKCPI010022969.1:0-19001 GCA_023213315.1 Euborellia annulipes
AACATCCGATTACAAATGAGGAAGTCTAGGGGGTGTGAAGTCACCCTGGCTAGACGAGAAGTCAGTCAACGACAGGCGACAGGGCTAGTAAAATAATATTTTTATTATTAATATGAAAGGGAAAACGATGGGTTTTAGCAATTGGTCTCTCCCTCTCTGAAAATGTTTTTTAACCAGAAGGGCCAGAAGCAATTATAAAAAAAAAAAAAAAAAAAAAAAACGAGAGTTTTCTAGAAAAATATTGACTGGTTTTTTAATCTAACTGTATTGTGTTGTCTTCTCTCAAATAAGAAAGAGAGAGAGAGAGAGAGCTTAATGATACAATTATCTCTTCTCCTTATAATAAGAGAGAGATTAAAAGATGCAATTCTCTCTCTCTTCTCTTCTCTCTAAAGAGAATAAATAAAAAACACAATACAACAAAATACCTCAAAGACGTTGGAGCAAAGGAGCAACATCTGAGCAAAAGAAAGGTTGAGATGGAGATCATGAAGACGAGGACAGTGCCTAGAGAATGAGTAGATGGATGGACACCATGACACTTAATGAAGCGTTGAATCAGGGCTTTCAACACAGACAAGATGGCGCCCCAGACAAACAAACCCGAATGAAACCGAACACTCCCGAACGGGTGATTGTTGAATTTTGTTTATACTTTTTAAAAAAAATCTGGTGTGACTGGTCGCACGGCATACAACTTTCTTTTACTTTTGGTAAGAGAAAGTTTTGCACTGTGATTGTCACATCAGATTTTTTGTATGTTGATATATGTTTAGTTTCCGCCGATTATATTATAATTCAAGATTTTTTTTTTTTTATAAAACACTCACACTTTTTTCCCATTCACACTCATATTTACACACACATACACACAGTTTTTTCTGGCAACTTAGGCCATATAAGACTTTAAACGATAACCGTTATTATGAATATATAGGCCTATATGCGTAAAATTGAACACAGAGACACACACACCCACACAGATGGACCATGTAGCGAAAACAACTTTTTTTGATTCAGGAGGCCTCAAAACGTGTATATCCATCAAAATCTCGACTTCGAATTTTTGACATGAATCCATTACTTTCTCTCTATATATATTAACATATATAGAGGAAAGAGAAAGTAAAAATAGGAGCAGAGTCTAAAGGGCCACAGATCCAGAGCAAGAAAAACGTCTTATTTATTACTGTAGAGTTTCAAAAGATTTGGTCCAAGAGATGCTGAGAAAATCGTGTTTCTTAATAAATATTTGAAGGCCAAATTTAACGTCCATCTACAGACCTATTCACTCCAAATATATATAACTTCGTAGAGAAATTATTCATCATAATAACCTCCCAATTTATTTTAAAAATAATAAGGTCAAGTACTAAAGTTGCTATTTTCTCATTGAAAAAAAAGGAGAATTAATTCGCAAGTGACAACTCTTAAATGAGTAGCAAGATGTCTGAGCTCTCTGCGAGTTCTTTCCTTATTTGCAGGAAATTCGTGACTCATGCCTTCTCTGCTGCTGCTAAAACTCTCGCTGTCTCATACCCAACTCCTGTACAAGTTTTATCAAGAAAATATTTAACAAAAGCCAATTTATCACAGTAGAATTTAAAAGTCACTTATGAAAAATATCAAGTTATGTAATATTAAATGTGCGACTGTTTTTTTTTTAAGCAACAAACAAGGACAGATCCTAGATGTTTATATATAGTCTAGATTTTACGGAAGACATTTAAATAATAAAGAAGAGATCATGATTTTTAAAAAGAGGTTAACGAGCTAACCAATCATTAATATTCATGAAATTTAAATAGTAAAATCAATATTGTAAATTGAAATAATAATTTATAATTTGTTAATAGACGAAGGTTGTTATTAAAGTCATTTGATTTCAATAGACTGTATTGACCAGATTGGCAATTACTAAAAGCCATCCAAATTAAACCCCTATTCTATTTAATATACCTATTAAACATAAAGAGTGGTTCTTAAGGAGAACTGAAATATCTACTATATATGTCAATTTCGAGAAAAGGTGCTTGTTTAAATTATTTCTAAAGAGCGTACACCTTACAAGTTTAAAAAAGAATAAATTAAAAAGAAAATTTTCTTAATTTAGTAATCGAAGGTGATTGAATAGATGCTTTAATTGAACAGTCCAAGTGTTATTTATACAAGGAAACGGGAACGATGCATACTCATTTGTTCCTTTATCATTCATTTAATTTAATTTAATATTTCTTCAGAGAGAGAGATTATTCAAAAAGCTAAAGAGAACCTATTAATAATTGACCAAAACATATCTTAGATGAAAGAGAGGATTTATTTATTTTTTGGCTGGTCTCCGCTCCACGTTCATAACTAGACTATCCTAAATTTTTCCTTTTATTTAATATTTACCTTTGAAGATAAAAGTTGTTTTGAATTATGAAAGTTTTCTTTCTTTTTTTTTTCATCACTTTTTAATATAGCTTTAGATCAGAATAATAAAACTTTATTAATTAATGAGTTCTAAAACAGGGTAATATAAATATTTTCAGTATTTTAATATTTAAAAAAAGATTATAAAAAAATTGAATTTCGAGAGAGAATATTAATTATATTGGCAATCAATTAATTTTAATGAATATGAATGCAGTGTATATTATTATACGATACGTTAGATGGTGGCAAAGGCAAAAAAACGTTCAAAAAATTATAAAAATAGCGAAGACAAATAATATTCACAAGTCGCCAGACAGTAACAATTATTTGAAATAATAAGATGCCAATTATTTTAAATAAATCAATTAAATACAGGCCTATAATTACCATTTCTGTCTAAATGGCCCTCAATAATAAAAAACAAAAAATCTGGTGTGACAGTAGCACACAATTTTCTCATGCCTTCGGTAAATAAAAATTGCGTTCTGTGCTTGTTACACCAGATTTTTTGGGTCGACATATAGCCTGCTGAGAGTGGCGAAAGTATAAAAATTCAATTTTTGAGTTAAGCCTAGCAAATGTTGTTAAAACGTCTTCTCTTTTAGGTTTATAAAACTTTCAAACGCCAATTGTTGGATTTAGGACTTTCGCCACTCAGCATTCTCAGCAGGCGATATATTCAGTTTTCAAGATGGAAAAGCGCCAAATAATAAAACCCTTGTGATTGGCTAATTAGAAGAGGGAGAAAGAAGGAAAAGAGAGGGGGGATTGTCAAAAAAATATTGTATTTTAATGTAATTTAAAAAAAAAGAATGGAGGGGAGGGTACTCTAATAGGGTGGGGGGGGGGGGTTCTCTAATACTAGATATTGTCAAGGGGAAGGTGGACGATTCTATTTTAGTTAAATAAAAGGGAAGTCAGGTATTGAAAATTAGGCTGACTTTCTCTTACCAGGGCAACAATTTCTCCTATCTTTCCTAGGAAGTACAAGAGTAAAATGTGCTTCAAACAATTTTGATGGCAAAAGTTTGTTTATTTTTAGGCCTCAGGGGGAGTGCCTAACTTAAATATAAAATTTCCACCTCCTAGCTCTTTTCGTTCTTGAGAAATTTTGTTCACAAACAGACAGATACACTTAGTCAGACCATGTTTCGAAAACCACTGTTTTGGATTCAGGGGACCTCAAAACGCGCAGGTAAATTTAGTTAAAAGATTTTTCGAAATTTTGAAAATATTTTATTTGAAATGTGCTCTTCCCAAACAATATAAATCGTTACGCTACTGAATGTTAATGATCTTGGGCTCTAAAGTTGTTAAACAATTAATATAAAGAGGACTTAATTTAGTATCGGGTTAGGATGTCGATCTTCTATGTATAAGATCGGTGTTTGCATCCTAGAGGGAAGGGGTGAGGATTAAAGGATTCTTTATAAACTAGGACATCCTACTTAAAACATAGTAAATAGGTTGCATAAAAGCAACAAAGGGGTGACTATAAATAGGATTAGTAGTTAGGTAGTAAAGGACGAAAACACCTCAGTTAAATGAAGGAAAATCAAATAATTATATTTAATATAAAAGAAATAGATTAAACCGTTTCTGTATTTCTCCAATGAGCAGCAGCTAGTAGTTTTTTTTATTAATAATTAATGTGCCAGGGCCGTTTGGGTCACATAAAGGACCATCATCAGAGCCAAGCCATTGTCAATATATTGATCCTCCATTGGTAATATTGGCAGAAGACATTATTAATATATTAAATCTAATGACCAAATTCGATAGTGTACGTATCATGGACAGAAAGTGACATACTTTTTTGGCTTAGCCCTGATGATGGTCCTATATGCGACCGAAACGTCGGCCCTGGAACATTAATTTTTAATAAATAAATTGAAAAAACCATTAGCTGCTGCTCATTGGAGAAATCCAGAAACCTTTAATCTACATATTATCTCCTATACACATCCGTCAAATATAAAAGGAATATTTGTTAAATGAAAATGTCCGCGACCCGTGATGGACCATTCTCGCAACATGTAGATATTTCGACGTTTAGTTCAAAAATATAATTTGATGGAAAAGCGGTAATATAAGTTTTATAGTAGTATGAAATAAAAAAAAATAGACATTAATAGGAAGGTACTTTTTTAGTCTATATAATAGAGGATGCAGAGTAATTTTCATTCAATTTTAAATTTCAGTGGAGATAATTAAATTTTTCCAGCTAAGTTGTTAATAGTATTTTTAAGGAAGGGCACGCGACATTCATATTTTTTTCTTTTTATTTTTATTATATAAATTAAGAGCAGAGGATATGACGAAGCTAATGTGGCGTTTCCGCATTGATGCAAAAAAAAATGCGCTAGGACAAGTTTCGTATGGATTTTCTCAGGAATAATAATAATAAATAGGAGACATTATTAGTTTACCCTATTATCAATTATATAATAGAGAAAGAGAGGAAAAAACACAAACATCCAGACGTATTTTATGTTTCAAATATTGATTTTCAAAAATTTTATATCACTAGTTTTTTTTTTTTTTTTTTAATTTTTAAATCAGTGATATTCAACAGGTGTTTCCTCTTAAGTAGTTCTTAAAAAAAAGAGAAATGCATTTTTCAGAGAAAGAAAAATTATAAAAGCATTTTCAAAAGTATCAAAATCTCGACATTTTGACACGATCAAATTCTTTATTAATTATAATAATTATATTCTTAATATATATTAACATATATATAAACCGGGAAAGAAAAGTAAAAACAAAAACTAAAGAAAATCTAATTTTGGTGAAATTTTAAAAGAAGAATATAAAATTTTAGTCCATATATTTAATATAAGTATATCATCAATTAATAGATATCTAAATAGTCTCCGATGAAAAATATTTAAAATAGAAATAGACCTAATAATTATTAGTTGATTATAATCAAAATGCTTCTAAAGAAGATATTCAAATATTAAATAACTCATCAATTGATTTTGATTTTAACTTCAGTATCTTCGATTATAAAGAAAGATGGTATGATACCATGGATTCCGATAAAATTTAATTAAATCAATTGGATAGTAAGCCCTCGGGCCTTGGTGTAGTTAGTAGCGTATTGACCTTGTATACCAAGGGTCGCGGGTTAGGAATATTCATTTCTGACTATACCACTAATTCAAAATTTATCATGAAGTTGGATCTAGATAAGGATTATTTTTTGCGGGAACCACCCTCCTCTAAAAAAAATAAATATTGATAAATAAAATTAAAAAAAAAAAAATAGTAAATATGACAATTCAAAGGGGAAAACCTGAAACCCTCCTATACTTCTCATGTCATAAACATGTAAGTATATTTAGATATGGGATTCATATGAATGGAGATGCTATATTATAAGAATAATCTCAAGCGTGAGCCAATCACAAATTATTTCGGGCACTAATCGATCAAATAGGTATCCGGTTGTGAGATGGAAGTAGGAAGGCCTAAGTCAAAGAAATAGAGAGAAATTGTGAAATGTCTGAAGAACAAATGACTAATTTCATTCATTAAATTTCGAAATTTCTATTCATTCACCTTACCTCTTCCATTCTAATAAAATATTGAATAAAAATATATATTTTATGGCATGTTTATATATATATTTATATGTATTTTCCTTATTGTATTTCTTAGATTCCCAAAACACATAAATTCACACAGCAACTTTAAAACATAAATATTGATTAAATGTTTTATTAGATTAAATAATAAACTCAAAGAAGTGATTAATAGTCTAGAAAAAAGTAATAAGAAGCCATAAGTCCTAAATAGCTCTTATGGGATAGAAATGCCAACACGAATTTTTTTAAAATAGAAAATTTGCAACGAATAGGTTATTATAATTTTAAATTTTTAGGAGCAATAGTCTATATCCAGGCCTTTGTTGAATATAATGAAGTTTTATTATGAGGTGTATATAAAAGGATAAATCGAGGTTAAAATATTTTTTCAGAATTTTTTCTCTATTGAGGAAAAAAAGTGCAAAAGACTATAAAAATATTATAAAGATTTGATTATGAATCAAAATCCATTCATGGACTTTGAAACAAAGATATTAATTGTTTATATTATATATATATATATATATAAAATTATAATTTGTTTATAGGCAAAAAAATTCAATAGAAAATAATTTATTTAAATAAGAAGTCCTATGATTCGAACAGAAGAAAATGATTGAGAGTAAAGATCACCAAAAAGAGAGGAATTAAGATTATTCTCACAAACACAAATATGTAAGAAATAATTTGATGGTGGGAATAAGACAAGGCGCGCGAAAAAAATTCTTATTTACATAGGTATAAATATTTTTTAAATAATCCTCTAGTGTAATTTTTTAGGTGGATTTTTGTGTATATAATAAATAGATCTACTTCTTTTAAACTAAATATTGAATGGCTTCAAATGTCAAAATAATCAAATAACTATTATAATAATAAAATAAAGACCTCCGGTTAAAAAAGTGTGAGTAACTTAATGTCACATAATATTAATAATAGTCTTTAAAATATTGATAATATTTAAATGATTTTAACTCCATGAGAATAAATAATATATTAAATAAAGTTGAATTGCTTACAGTTTGCATTTTTTCGATTTTGTTGAACGTCTATTTTTCCTTTTAATTTCTCTCACAATTTCAAATAAAACTAATTAAAATGAACTGGTAAATAAGCCATTATTAAAAAATATAGAATAAATACTCAATTTCAGTCACTTGGATTCTATTCTCTCAAAATAACTTAATAACCTCACAGTGAAACAAGTGCACAAGTGTCAAAAGTGATGAGCAATCTGATTGGCTAGCTTAAAATGCCCGCCGCTCAATTTAAATAGAGTAATTCCTTTTTTCTAACAAGTAAAATAGGGACATCTCATTTAAATAAATAGGACGATAACCATAAGTTGACCGCTCAGGTAAGGCCTATCAATTTTCTTATTTTAAAGATAGAAATTATACAGGGTGCGGCGCGGAAACTGACTTATTTTAAAAAAACTGATAAAACAAAAAGTATTGGAGATATTATTTCAATTTTTTTATTTTATTTTTTTATATAGGCCTATCTGTACATTTAAATTTTTTTTTTATTTGAAAATGATATCTTGAAGGTAGGTGGCCACCGTTCTGACCAGGCCGCCCCCTCCGAGAAAAAACTAGTCATCTAAATTATTTTGCCTAAAATATATTTTTACATTTATTTTAAACTATCAATTTTCACCTTAACGATGCTAATATTTAAAGGATTATTTAAAAAGATTTTCATCCCCCAGAGAGGCCCACCTGTAAATTGAATCTTCCAACCAACCGCCCCCACCGAGTTCGTATCCCGTTCCGTTTATTTAAATTAAATTGGCTACCAATCAATTTAAATAAATAGGGTCTAAGATGCCAAAAAATACCCTAAATAAAAAAAAAACCGTCCCCACCAACAAAATTGCATTAATCCCCGTCCCTGTTGGGAGAGTTAAAATCTGAAGTTTTGAACCACATTGGCCAGCATATTTCCGTGTCGATCTTGGCAATAGCATCACGAATATTGCTTCAGCTGATCCGGGGTTTTCGAACGATTGTAGCCTAAGCCAAGAATTTAAGATATTTCCATAAAAAAAAATCACAGGTTGATAAATCTTGCGAGCCCGCGCTCTCCACTCTAAATCACCCCTTAAAGAGAAAAAGACATTCGGCCAGTGCACTCCCCAGATTTATCAACCTGTGATTTTTTTTTATAGGGATATCTCATACCCTTGGCTTATAGCAATTGTACGAAAACCCTGGATCAGCTGAAGAACAATATTCGTAATGCTATCTTCAAGATCGACATGTTATACTGACTAAAGTAGTCCAAAACTTCAGACCTTGACTCTCCCAATGTATTGAGAAGAATGGTGGCCACATTTAAGATATCATTTTCATATAAAAAAAAATGGTAATGTACCGTTATGTAAAAAAAAAAAAATTAAAATGATATCTCCAATACTTTTTATTAAAAAATTCTCACAGCCCCATTTTCTTTATAAATTTCTAGGAATGCTTTTATTCAAAATGAGGTTAATACGAAAATATTTGAATTAATTATATTTGTCGCAAAGAATCTCGAAAATTCCAGAAAATAAAAAAAAAATCGAATCAAATGGAATCTTCGCGGAATTATAATAGAGGATTATGTCAAAAAATAAATAGAAAGAGAGGAATATATTTTTTTTCAATTGTGAAACAAGAAAAATGAAAAAAATTTAATTTCAATGAAGAGTGTAGATTTTTTTTCATCTACCTGCTGTAGATGGCTTAGTGAAAAACAGGGCAGAATTCCAGGAAAGTTGAACCAAGATTATTTACAAGTACAAGGTATTTATATGTCTATGTATGTGTATGATTGGCTGGCCATCGTTATTTATAGCAGGCTGACTCATTTAGTGACTGTGAACGGACGGACAGCAGTTGACAATGAGACTCCGCAAAACCACCGAGATCCTACCATCAATAACGGTCAAAACATCATATCCAGAAACTGTACTACTTTATATTTTTTTATGTTAATATATAGACAAGTAGCAGAGGGTGAATTTTTACTTTCTCTTACCAATGTATATATGTAAGAGAAAGTATTGGATTCATGTCAAAAATTCTAAGTCGAGATTTTGATGGATATACACGTTTTGAGGTCCCCTGAATCCAAAAAAGTGGTTTTCGCGACATGGTCTGTCTGTCTGTGTGTCTATGAACAAAATATCTCAAGAACGAAGAGCTAGGAGGTTGAAATTTTATATTTAAGTTAGGCACCCCCATAGGACAAGTCACGAAGGGTTTAAACAAAATTGCCCAAAGAGTACTAGTACTTTACTGATGTAGTTTTTCAGTTTTTTTCGATTTTCTCAAAATTCGCTTCAACGATTTTGATTAAAATTCAATAATCAATTATTTTTCCTCATTTTGCCCTGAAAATTGTTTGAAGCACACTTTACTCTTGCACTTCATAGGAAAGATAGGATAAATGGTTGCCATGGTAACAAAATATAAATATTATACCATGTTTATACATTTTACATCTTGAATTCTAATATATCGTCGGAAACTAAATATAGATTTCGAAAAAAAACCTGGGGGCCATTTTTTTTAAAATAAAAAAAAAAAGATGGATGACAATTTAATAGAAGTAGAAAACACTTTTGAAACATGAAAGTTTCAGAAGCTCAAACAGAATCAATAATAAGAAAAATTTTTGTCAAACGAACTATTAACAAATTATTAAGGTTGGTTAAGAGATATCAACTACAATATTTAAGAATGGAAAAAGAAGGAAAAGAGGTATAGGTCATCTCTTTCTGGGTGACTCACAACACGTTCATTATATTTTTTTTTTATTTTGCCCATGAATTAAAAGAACTTGCATTCCATTTTATATGAAACATCCAAGATCTTACAGCTGATTTCATTTTCCTCAATTGAGGAAAACCACCTCATTTAAATAGGCGTATATAAAAATATGATTTTACTTTTTGAAAAAAATAAAAAATGTCATCTCGAGATCTTATTTGATTTTGACATAACTTAGACAGGAAAAAATTCCCATGGACTGTCTGGCCTTGAATTGAACTTGAGATCTAAATTCCGATGTGTATGTAACCAGCAGACCATGAGACCTTCACTTACAAATAAATTTATTTTGGATAGAGATTTTAGATTAAAATAAAGTATATATACAGAGCCTTTGGGGGATGGGGGGAGGGGGAGATCCCACATAGATAGAAAGAATCATGGGCCCTCAAAACATGTGCTTAGTAATATTTGAAACCTAATATTTGCGATTGAAATATTTATATTATTTAGGTAAGAGAAAGTAAAAATCAAAAAACTCTCCAATCTTTTTATCAATATTGATTACACAAATCTAGATGATATCTTAATCAATTTTCAAGATAGCGACATTTTAATGAGATAATATTTGATTAATCTATCAATCCTAATTTCTTTTTCCTAATGTGTTGTTAGTTAAGAATTTTTATTAAAAAAATCTGGTATGACTGGTCGCACAGCACACAACTTTCTCTTACCCTTCGGCAAGAGAAAGTTGTGTTCGGTGCTTGTCACACCATATTTATTGTGTTGACATAGGTTTAGTTTCCGACGGTGCAGTACATTCGAATTTCAAGATGTAAAATTGATAAGTATGGGAAAATATTTATATTTTGTTACCATGGCAACCATTTCTTCTATCTTTCCTATGGAGTACAAGAGTAAAAGGCCCTCGGGGCTTGGTGTAGGGGTTAGCGTGCTAACCTCGTTTACCGAACGTCGCGGGTTCGGACTTCAGGCAGTCCGATGATTTTATTTAAGGCATTTGGATACCAAATGGCTTAAATAGAAATGCCTGAACCCCCAATAGATTAATAATTAACGACAAAAGTCTTATATGGCCTAAGTTGCCGAAAAGACTGTGTGTATGTCTGCAGACATACACACAGTCACACATGTGTAAATATGAGTGTGAATGAGAAAAAAGTGTGAATGTTTAAAAAAAAAAGAGTAAAGTGTGCTTCAGGAGATTTCAATGGCAAAATGAGAATATACATTTTAAAGAGCATCTAAAAAATAATTGATATTTGAATTTTAATTGGAGCGAATTTTGAGAAAATCGAAAAAACTGAATCTAAACTACATCAGTAAAGTACTAGTATTTTTTTGGCCAAATTCGATCAAAAGCTTCCTGTCACGTCCCAGGGGGGGGGGTGCCTAACTTAAATATAAAATTTCAACCTAGTAGCTCTTTCCGTTCTTGAGATATAAATTTATATTTTGTTCACAGACAGATAGACCACGCGAAAACCACTTTTTTGAATTATGGGAACCTCAAAACGTGTATATCCATAAAAATCTCGTTTTCGAATTTTTGACATGAATCCAATACTTTCTCTCTATATACAGTATATAAACATATATAGAGGTAAGAGAAAGTAAAAATAGTTGATTTTGGTTTGGGGGGGGGGGGGGTTAATATAAAAATTAATGATTAAATTAGGAGAAGACGGGAGCCTTCCCGACACAGCAGTCAAGTGAAAATAAAATACGTTAAATCCTGTCGCCGACGAAATCTAAATCTGTATCTCTTTCGGAATATTCAGTGCAAATTTCAGCTTGATATGTTGAAAACAAAGGGAGTTATGATTTATTTTCTAAAAAATATCACTTCAACTAGTCTCAAAGAGGCTTCCCAAGCTCATTTTTTCCAACTTTAAGATGATCAAGCCAAAGAAGAAGAGTTAACAAAAAAAAACCAATGAACAAAGTCAAGAAAATGAAGACAGTCGAGAGAAAAAAAAAGTATTTTTATTAATTAAGTTTTCTCGTATGATTATTTCATTGTTTTTATAAAAAAAAGATGGAAATCTCTTATACATAGCTCAGGATCATAGGCCCATTTTTACAAGTTATTACTATCAAGCTAATTTTCCATGATTAGTTTAATTTTGATGAAACGGAGGAAAACTCTTACAACAATTCTTGATTGTGGTAGCTAACAGGAGTAGCAAGGATATAATATTTCAATATGACGATTCTCAAAAATTTATTATTATTTATGGGTTTTTTCATTAAATCTTAAGAAAATTATTAACATTATTGAAAAAAAAAAATTCTCCTATAAAATATATGGTTTGATCAAAGAGTCCTACCCCCCTTTCCAAGATGTACATGTTCGAAGTGGGGGACTCTTGAAACCATATATTTTGTAGGAAAAATATTTTTTTTTTTCAATAATGTTAATAATTTTCTTAAGATTTAATGAAAAAACCCATAAATAATAATGAATTTTTGAGAATAGTCAAATTGAAATATTATATCCCTGCTGCTCCTATTAGCTCAAGGGCGGATACAGGGGGGGGGGGTAAAGGGGGTAATTACCCCCCCCCTAGATTCGAAAAAATACCTTTTTTTCGCAAAAAAATTTATTTTTAATGTAAAATTTTTAAAATTAATACTTAAAAATTTGATGTGTATTTATATTCTGGTAAACAAATACAGAGATGCGCTTTTAAATTACCGAAATTAAAAAAAAAAATAGTGTGCTGTGCGACGAGTCCCACCAGATTACCCCCCCCCCCCCCGAGAAACACCTCTGGATCCGCCCTTGTGTTAGCTACCACAATCAAGAAGGTAAGAGGAAAAATTGGTCGTCTCATCAAAATAAAACTACTCACGGAAAATTAGCTTGATAGTAATAACTAGTAAAAATTGGCCTGGGATCCTGGACTAACAACATAAGTTGCTATAAAAATTTTTCATAGCCTATAAAAAAAAAAAAAACAAAAAAAAAAAAAATGAAATAATTACAAAACAACACTTGGGGGGCTTAAAAATATTGACTCACACTGCACCTAAAAAAATTAAATTAAACCATTACATTAATAAAATGAAATTATCCCTAAGCTTAGATATATTATATGAATTTTCAAAAAATTCACAACACATAAAAAATCCCATTTTCCTGGGTGCCTGCAATTAATCAAGAATTATATAATTATTTAAATAATATAATTAAGTGATTCTGTTGTGTATTGTAAAAAAAAAAAAATAAATAAATAAAACAATGAAATAATCATATAAGAAAACGCATGTTGCTGCTTTAATATTAACCCTAGAAGTTATCATAATTAAGCTTAATATTTATAAATATTCAAAAAATCCCATTTTCCTGGGTGCCTACTATTTCATCAACATATATAATCTTAGAGGATAGATATATACTAGGTAAATTTATATCATGATGAAGTGATTTGGTTTAAATTAAAACAATGCAGAAAAAAAGGGGGGGGGGGGGGGTGAAGTTCAAATTAATGAGTCTCTTTGAAAATAAAAAAAAAGAACAAATAGGCTATTAATTAAATAATAAAATAAGATTGATAAAAATCAAATAAAATATATAGGTGCCTACCAAGTAAATTAAAAAAAAAAAAAAAATGTTTTAAAGCTCTCGTGATAAGATCATTAGAACCCTCAAAATATTATATTTAGTAAATTAAATTATTAATAATGTTATTTTCGATAAATGCAAGCAAATATTTTTCTGATGAGTCGGTTTATCATTTCTCTACATATAAATAAATTTGTTAATTCAAAAATTTAAGAAAATTGATTAGGTTTCTGTGAAGGTGTGTTTGTATGTTTATAGCCCTAAATTATATTAAAATTATATACGATGGTAAATCTATGGCATAGTAAATCAGGAATTATATAATTTTAAATTTGTACTAATTATTTAAATAATATAATTAAGGAATTCTGTTGAGTATTGTATGGAATGAATGTGTCTACAGATGAGTTATGTCATTTATCAAAAATAACCTTATTAATAATTATATCTACCAATATATTTTATTAAAATATTAAATTTATTTATTTATAAATGCTACTCACACATTTGAGAAGAAAATTTGGTTAATCTTTACTATAAAGTTCGCTCCCACCAGAGAGCGATGGCTTACAATTGACTAGTTCTTTTTAGCTCCTCGTTCATGATTCTTTCGTTCTTTTCTTTAATATGCATGTTTTTTTTAAATATTCTTGATGAACATTTTTTAATCTAAAAGAGAACCGACCTTAATTACCGAAGGTCTCGAGCCGCCCCCGGCGGCTCTCGGACAAGGGATCCCTGCAAGTTCTTTAAAATATTCTTGATGAACAATTAGGTCGGGACCCCTGAAGTTGTTTTGTCACTAGTGTCGACTTCGGTTCGGTTCGGCTCGTCTCAGTTCGGTTCGAAACCATCCAGTTAGAAGCTATTCGGTAGCCCTTAAAAATAAATTTTCGGTCCCTTCGGGCCCGAAAATTTTTTTTTAAAAGCTACCGAATCGCTTCTAACTGGATGGTTTTGAACCGAACTGAGCCGAGACCGACCCGAAGCCGAGAATTCCCTAGTTGTTTTGAATTTTTTTCTAAAAATAAAAGAACCGAACTTAAAACCGAAGGTCTCGAGCCGCCTCCGGCGGCTCTCGGACAAGGGATCCCTGCAAGTTCTTTAAAATATTCTGGATGAATACTTTTTTAATCTAAAACAGAACCGACCTTAATTAACCGAAGGTCTCGAGCCGCCTCCGGCGGCTCTCGGACAAGGGATCCCTACAAGTTTTTTAAAATATTATTGCTACCAAATCACTTTATTATCTAAAGGAAAACCTAACTGCACCGGACCGAAACAATTAATTCAGGACCCCTGCAAGTTGTTTAAAAAAAAAGTAGATCCTTACCTTAAGACTGACTCTCCTCGGCGTGATCCTTCTCTGATGGCGGGTATAAACAATTTTTTTTCCAAGGCATATTGTGTTGAATATTCTTATGTTTATTTTTATTTTTTTTTGTTTTTTGTTTATTTTTGTCTCAGGAATATGTTATATGTTGAATATTATCATGACGATTTTAAAATTAAATTTAAAGAACGAATCACAAAGTGGGAGAACGAAAGAATCGTGAGTAAAGCCCGCCAGCGCTCTCTGGTGGGAGCGAACTTTATAGTAAAGATTAGCCGAAAATTTCGATGAGAATATTGAAGGCAAGGAGAGAACACAACACAAAAAAAATTAAACGTCAGAATATCACAAGATCAATTTCAACTTGAAGCAACGAATATAGAAAAAGAGCAAAGAGTATCTATTAAGGCATAGAGTTTAGAAAAGAGAAAAGAAGCTACATGAAGACAATAACTTTTGATCAGGAATTTTAATATTAATAAAATTTAATTAAATAATTAAAATACCACTAATAAATAATAAAAAAAAATTAAATATAATAAAGTGTACTTCAAACAATTTTCACAAAATATTACTGATATACTTTTTAAAAGGTCATCTAAATAATAATTGATTTATATTAATTTTTTTTTTTTTTTTTTTTTTTAAACATTCACACTCACATTCACACACACGTTCACACAGTCTTTTCGGCAACTTAGGCCATTTAAGACTTTTAACGATACTCGTATGTTTAATATATCTATTGGGGGTCAAGGCATTTCTATTTAAGCCATTTGGTATCCAAGTGCCTTAAATAAAATCATCAGACTGCCTGGAGTCCGACCCGCGACGTTCGGTATATGAGGTTAGCACGCTAACCCCTACACCAAGCCTCAGGGCTACAATTTTTAGTTTGAAAAAAAGAAAAAGTAAAACTTAGGCCATTATAAACTAAAATATTTTTTCGTCTTAATAGATTTGAAAATATATTTTCATATTAATGGATTTTTGTTTGTTCTCTTCACTAATTGTAAATGCGGCATGGTTTTTCTATTCCAAAATTATCACTTATTTTTTAGATTTTCCTCCGCCGCCTATTCAACCTTGACGGCCTCACTTTCCTGGAATTCCCTTCGAATCTCCTCTTTATATAATTATATATTTGTTATGTTGAGCACATAATAACTGGTACTAGAAAGATATTTCTAAGAGAGATCTATTCGATTCTCATGCTGAATTGCCAGCCTATTTAATATCTAATAGTGAAAAATGAACAACCTTTAAGTATTAAGTATTAAAAAATCAATAAATAAACCAAAAGTACAAAAAAAAATATATAAGTTATATTTTTAAGTAGAATTCTCGACGGGGGGACTGGAATCGGATTAGAGAAGCAATCACCCAAATCATTGCAGTTAAGCAATCCAAGCACGGCAAAACCTCGGGTGGATGACCCTGAGGAATCAGTGGAACGTTCCCGGTTGCTATAGGTATATTCTGTATCAATCATTATATATAAATTTAATTGTATAACCCTAAATGGCCTCAACAGCCGAGAGGGCAAATAAAAAAAAATAGAATTTTTAATCTTTCACGACATTTTTTATTTAGAAGCGGAGTACAGGACATCCATTTTCATTTATTTCATTTTTAATATTTTAAAATTTTAGGATTTGCCAGCGACCTCAGGTAACGCTCTTATCATTTATGAATTAAATAGGAGTTGTCCATATTTTGACTATTTATTATTAGATGGGCCTATATACCTGAAGATAATCAATAAAGAGAATTATTAAAAAGGCAAATAAAATTTATGAATGCAAATAAACAATATTGAGTAACAATTCATATGGCAAAAATACCTGGTTTGTGTTTTGTAACGAAAGCAAATATTAAATTTCACTTTCTAAGATATTAACACAAAATAAAGTATTTTCAGTCTAACCCAACTTCCGCTGGTATTATAAGAAAGTAAAATTAGATTTACATTCAGAATACATAAATTGCCATAACTGACCAAGACAACATTCCAGATATCCACAAAACTAAAAACCTTTAAATGCAAATTACGATATGCCATTCATTTTCAAAAAAGAAAGCTCAATTATATAAATAAATATTAAATCAGTCACAAA
Source organism: Euborellia annulipes (assembly GCA_023213315.1). NCBI lineage: Eukaryota > Metazoa > Arthropoda > Insecta > Dermaptera > Anisolabididae > Euborellia > Euborellia annulipes. Next base: position 16,806 of record JAKCPI010022969.1, read on the forward strand.
AATATTATTTTGATTTTATGTTGATAATGCCTAAGTTACTTTTCTAACAAATGCAAGAGGGAATTCAAATTGAAGTGGAAGTTTTTCGAAAACTCAGGTGCAATTAGCCATTTGGCTAAAGTGACCACATTTTCATAGAGTCAAAGCGGGGAATGAAGTCAACCGAAACCGGAAAATCATTCGACTTTTTTTTATTTATTACGAGTATCGTCCAATCTTTTCGAACTCTTTTTGGCCGAATCCGAAACTTCGGTCAGTTCCTAACTAAATTTCTGTAATTAACAAATAATAGATAATATGGTAATATATCTTTGCAGTAATTTATATTTAAAATAAGAAATGCAGATATTTTCTAAAAAGCGGGACATTTTTAAAAATAGGCGAGACGCGGGACAGGCCTCCAAAAAGCGGGACTGTCCCGCCAAAATCGGAACGTGTGGTCACCTTACATTTGGCCTGCCTCTATCTGTTCATCTCATACTAGTGATCAAATTATACAAATGCCTTATGTGAATATGGAATTGCACTTGCCTACAAGAAACGTCATCTAAAAAATGCATTTAGCCTTTAAATAAAAATTTATATTTTTACTTTCTCATTTGGATACCAAATGGCTTAAATAAAAATGCCTGGACCCCCAATGGATATATTAATAATTAACGGTTATCGTAAAGTCTTAAATGGCCTAGGTTGCCGAAAAGACTGTAAATGTGTGTGTGTGAGTGTGAATGAGAAAAAAGTGTGTTTTTAAAAAAATATATCGGCGGAAACTAAATATATCTAGACACAAAAAAATATGGGTGACAAGCTCTGAACACAACTTTCTCTTACTAAAGGTTGTGCTGTGCGTTCAGTCACACCAGAATTTTATTTTAACAATTACAAACTGCAAATTATTTGATTAATTCTCACGGCCTTTTATGGCATTGAAGTAATAATCAATTTTTATATCAAGCTTTCCTAAAAGGAGTGTCTGATACTTTCCAAATGGATAGTTTAAAATACTGTGTATATTTAAGTATATATATTTATAAATTATAAAATTTTGTTTACATTAAAAAAAATGTCATTTTTTTTTTCAATGACGTAGGTGTCGGGTTATCTCGTTTCTAAAAATTAAATCATTTTGATAATATTTAATTATTTTTAGTAAAGATGTAGACAGACAGGATTGAGAATGGAAAATAATTATCAAATATAATAAAAAGAGAGGTAGGAGGGATTTTCGACAAAAATCTTTAGAAAGAATCTTTTTAATAATTTTAATAATGTTCGTAAATTATTTTGGTAATGTGAAAAAATTTAATTTAATATAATATAAAGAGAGAATAATATATCAAGGAAGGGTTGAGAAAGCAGAAACTGACAGCCAAATTTTTTTCTTTAAATATTGATTGGATATCATCTAGATTTATGTAATCAATAAAAAATTTGGCTGCCCGTCTCTGCTTTCTCAACCTTTCCATGATACAACTCAACAGCCACAACTACAATGTACTTTTATATATGGACCCTGTTATGTATTAGTGTGTCAAGCGCCAAAAAAATTAAAAATTGAGTTAAGCACGGAATATTGTTTCAAATGCTATAATTAATAGTATTTTTTATGAAATATGTCCCAAAAAAATTTATATTTAATGTTACTTGCACAAATGACAAAAAAAAAATTATATGTAATCCAATGAAAACAAAAACTTTAATGTTAATTTTCTCAAAACTCGGTAGCTGGCGCTTGACACACTAATGCGTAACAGGGTCCATATATATACTGTATTTGAGACTAATGGTCGTCGATCCAATGAACTATTAAATCTCCTCATTCATTTCTTATCGTATTAGGTAAAATATCCCAATTATTTTGTGCTTAACAATATATATAAATAGAAAAAAAAATAAGATGCGCATTTAAAGGCAATGAATTGAATATTCAGAGAAGGGAAAGATAAACTAGGCAAGAAGTCAAAGTCCAGGCCCCGATTCGCATTGACAGTGATGACGTCCCCCCCCCCCCCCCCAAGAGCTCAAGTCACCGTCGATGACCTGGTGACCCCATCCGGAAGTGCCCCTTCTCCCTGCCCCTGAACAGAGTTCTTTTTCTTTTTTCATTTATTTGAAACGACGAACGAAACGAAACAACGAAATGAAAAAAAGAGAGATAAAGAAAGCCACTTGAGAATGGACCGATATCGTCCAAGA
>JAKCPI010022970.1:0-21709 GCA_023213315.1 Euborellia annulipes
CTCAGATTATTTTGGGAATTGTCAAATCGACAATCCAAGAACAATTACGTAGCGTGAAATATATTTTCTTTTTTAAACTTGTACAAATATTGATTGACGTTATTACTCTTAATTAAATAATAAGTGATTAAATAAACAGAAGGAGAGATTTCAAATCGCAATTGATGGAATAGTTAATTTCCAATCAAACCAAGAGAGAAGAGATCAAACACAAATATAATATAATTGTCAAAAGAATAATAATTAATGAAATCGATGACGAATGAATATTAATTTCGCTCGCTCTCTTTCCATCCGATCAAAGGCTCTTTTTTTTTTATTCCTCCCTCCCCTCTGCCCCTTTGGTGTTTAGCGGGCCACGTAATGCAAACGAGTTCCTGTAGAGATGATTTCTCAATTTGTCATGATATCGTTTTAGTTTAGGCCCCCTCTCTGTGTGTGTGTGTGATTATCATCTCGCGCATAAATAATAACGACAAAGGATGGATGCAATGCGAATAAAGATTTGGCCATGAATCAAATTGGCTGTGAGCATTTTAAAAAGGATTGCTATGAAAACAAAAACCGCTCTCGGGCTTGGTGTAGTTGGTAGCGCGCCTGCCTTGTATACCAAATGGCTTAAATAAGAATCCCTGGACCCCGAAAAATATATATATTATTTGGACCCTGTTATGCATTAGTGTGTCAAGCGCCAAAAAAATTAAGCTCGGATTATTGTTTCAAATGCTATAATTAATATTATTTTTTATGAAATATGTCCTAAAAAAATTTATATTTAATGTTACTTGCACAATTGACAAAAAAAAATTATATATAATCCAATGAAAACAAAAAAACTTTAATGTTAATTTTCTCAAAATTCGGTAGCTGGCGCTTGACACACTAATGTGTAACAGGGTCCAATTATAATTAAAATATGTGAAAATAAAAATTATCGTTTAATAAACAATTAATTAAAAATAAATATTTTTTATTTGACCAACAATTAATTACCATTAAATTATCAATAATAAAAGTGTCTTGCCACCTTTAAAACTTTAAAATAACTAGATGCAACTACGGTTATCGACAGCCATATATGAGGTCGTCCACATATTACGTTAAGGGCGGGAGGGGGGAGGGGTCTGTCCAAAACGTTACTAATTGTGACATGGGAGATCCGGGGGTTTTTCTAAGTGTGTCATAACAATTAGAAGTTTATCAAGGAAAGGTTGCAGGAGCTGAGACTGGCAGCCAAATCTTTCTTTTTCTTTAAATATTTTATTGGGCCGACGTTTCTGTCTCGATAGAGGCCATCTTCAGGGCCCAATAAGTGTCAAGGAAATATATATAATTTGCAATACACATAGCTGCCTAATGCAAATTATATATATTTCCTTGACAATTATTGGATCTTGAATTTTCAGAGACCGATACGTCGACCCAATAAAATAGTTAAGTGGGTGGCCACTCGCCCGCCCGATTCCGTGGCCAGTAGTATAAAAAATAATTGATTTTTGAATTTTTAAAAAAATCGTTGGTCTCGCGCCGGAGTCCCGGGTTCGCTTCCCGTCCCAAGCGAGAAAAATTTATTTCATTTGATTTAACTACAAATCATTTGAAATAAATAGGGATAGGGTCTAAATAACCTTAGTTGTCGAAAAAGACCTTAAAAAAAAATCGTTAGAGCGAATTTTGGGAAAAAAAAACAGAAAAACTACATCAGTAAAGTATTAGTACTTTTTTGATTAAAAGCTTATTTTCACGCTCCCGGGGGGTGACTAACTTAAATATAAAATTTCAACCTCCTAGCTTCAATTCCTTCATGCTTAAAATTGAACACAGACCCACCCACACACACACACACCCACACACACACACAGACAGACCATGTCGCGAAAACCACTTTTTTGGATTCAGGGGACCTCAAAACGTGAAGATCCATCAAAATCTCGACATCGAATTTTTGACATGAATCCAATACTTTCTCTCTATATATATTAACATATATAGAGGTTAGAGAAAGTAAAAACAAATATGTCTAATTATTTTTGACGCGTAGTATAGGCCTCTACATTATATAGGTAAAAGAAAGTAAAATGGAGAATTGATTAATTCAATATTTCTTTTTTCAAACAATAAATTTTTTTCATTATCTATATTTAAATTCTTAACTTAATAACTTTTATTATATCGCCCGGGAGCCGTGGCTCAGTGAGAAGACATTAGCCTCTCGCACCGGAGTCCCGGGTTCGCTTCCCGTCCCAAGCGAGAAAAATTTATTTCATTTGATTTGACTACAAATCATTTGAAATCAATAGGGATGGGGTCTAAATGGCCTTAGATGCCGAAAAAGACCTTAAAAAAAAAAAAAAAAAAACTTTTATTAATTTATACAAATGAATATTAAAAAACTCTTTTTTAAAAAATTTTGATATTTCGATTAAGATATTTCACATTATTTGAGAAAATCATTCTTAGATTATTTTGATTTAATTATTGATATCGTATAATGAAGTGTCTCCAGTCAACTCTGGAAGAGCACAGAACGAGATATCAAAAATAAATCTAAATAGGTGTTGGCTGTGTCTTCTACACAGCCGGTGGCCTTTTAACGTGACGTCTTTTGCTTGACTTCAAAAAAATTTTTTTCTCTTACCTATATTGAAATATAAAGAGAGAAAGTATTGTTTTTGTTTTTTTTTTTTACTAGTAGTTTGTTTTCATAAATAAACATGTTCAAACATTTTCATTGAAACAATATATGACAGGTGTGGCCAAACTTTTATCCATTAAGGGCGACTTATGCATAAAAAATGAGGTTTTTCGAGAAAAAAATTAATTTTGGAGTTAATTACTGGGGATTTTTTTATTTATTCTATTAGAGGTTATCTTTCTGCACCAAATGACATCCCATTTAGTCTGATCTGATTAGCCGTTCGGAATCTACAGGGGTTTAAAATTTCTAAAAACGAAATCCCGCCGAGTGCTCTCATGCGGTAAAATGACGTCATATCAAAAAAAAGAAAAAAAGCCCTCGGGGTATTGAACCACTCTTTCTAAAACTATATTTAGATTTAATGTAGCTTTTATGGTCAAGTCGCTATGCGTTGCACAAGTAGGGCTATTTTTCGATATTTTTTTTTGCCTAAAAAATGAGGTTTTTCGAGAAAAAAACTAATTTTGGAGTTAATTACCGGGGATTTTTTTATTTATTCTATTAGAGGTTTTCTTTCTGCACCAAATGACATCTCAATTAGTCTGATCTGATTAGCCGTTCGGAATCTACAGGGGTTTAAACTTTCAAATTAGAATTTACCGCAGCGCGGTAAAATAAAATGATAGGAAAAAAATAAATGGTGAAATCTTTAGCTGAAAACTCATTCTAACCGTATATTTCCCATACTTATACCTCTTAAGACAGAGGAGTTATTCAAGCCAATAAACTTTTTCGTGCAAGCCCCTCTAACATGCCACTATAGACACATGATTTGTAAGACGTTGTCACGTCAAAACACTGCCTTGGCAACACATTGTTCAGATCTTGGCCATAAATTTGACATTGACAATATCAGAGTGCTGGCTTCAGAAAATAAAATATCCAGAAGACTTATACTAGAAATGTGTTTCAAACGTTCCTTTGGGCAGTCTGCTATCAATTTTCAGAGAGACAGCGAAAAACTTGGTAGAGCCTTTGACGCTGTGCTCTTCCAGAGTTGAATGGAGACACATAATTAAATCAAAATAATCTAAGAATGATTTTCTCAAATAATGTGAAATATCGAAATGTCAAAATTTTTAAAAAAAGAGTTTTTTAAATAAATTTTTTTTTCTGGTCCCCAAGACCATTTAAATCTCTTCATTTTTTTTTTTTTTTTAAACACTGTGAAATATCCCACCCCACCACTAGTGACGTTGTTTTATTTATAAATATCTTAAAATTTATTTATGTATTGTTTAAATAACCTCTAAAACAGATTTTTTTTCTTTTTATTTTTAAACGTTCTTGATTATAATTAAATTGGTTATTGACTCTATCGATGAGAGATTGAACATCAAAGGAAACTAAAAGGGAGAATCGTTGAGAGATTTTGAGTATAAATAAATAAAAAAATAAAGAAAGAAAAGAGTAAAATAGATTTTATAGTGAATCATCAAGCATCCTTAAATATTATTAACTTTTGAATTGACGATTCGTGTTCTAAAAATACTAGCCGCACCGCCCGCCTTCGGCCTGAGAGTTGAAGGGGGTTCAGGAGCGACGTCTAAACCTACTTAAAAAAAACTAGACTATTATAAGGAATTTTTCAATGCGGTTTTTTTTTAATGAATTAAATTCATAAGAGATTATTGGGCGATAATTTGTTTAATGACTTATTAAAAAATTATCGTAATTAATTTTTTTGTTATCAAGCAAATACAAAAAAACAATCTGTCCCAATAATCTTTAATTTTTTTTAAATTTAAAAATGAATTTATTGTTATTATTAATCACATATTAATTAAGAAATTTTTAAAATAAGCTTAGATGATTTATTTAAAAATCAACTGTCAAATTAGTTCAGCATTCTTGCAATAGATGGCAGGCTAGTCTAACAGCCGATATCGTATTAGCCTATATTTATATATTTTTATGCTTTTATAAAAGATACATAATATATAATAACATTTATAAAGTATTTATTGTTAAAAGATCAATGAAAATCAACCAAATGGATTAAATATTATTAGCTACCATTCTGACATCTCTTGGCAAATTTTTGAATTACTTGATTTTTTGGGCATACTTTTTAAGACACACAACGCCATCTTAGCGGGAAAAACATGCGTAACACCTTCGCTCCCGTAGCCCCTTAAAGCACTTTTTTCCCCATATTTTTGTGCTTTATTGAATGTATTCTTTAATATGGTGGCTACAACATCCATTATTTCGAACATATAATCTAATAATAAATTCCTTTATTTGTTTTAATCAAATTAAAGTACGAGTAATTCATATAAACGATAAAGGTTTCTAGAAACGATCGCCAAGGGAGTGAGGATATTCCATTCGATTCCGTTAGTTAAGTTCCCAAGGGAGCGGGGGTGCGGGGAAGAGAGAGATAGTCTCATTTAATATAACCTATATAACAGGTATATTCGTTTCACGCTTTTCAACAGATACAAATGAAGGGTAAATGCGTAAGTGAGGTGGGAGTGTCCATTTCAAATCGATAAATCAATTGCAAATATACGTAATTAACAACTCAATATTCACAATTGCATTTTCATTTTATCAATCAAGCCTTTGAAAACAAATGCGTCCACTTGCTGTCTGTCTGTTAACTATTTTATATTTGACTTTACTTGCGGATCTTTATCTATTAATATAATACTAGCCGCGGTGCCCACCTTCGGCTCACTATGCGCCCGCCAGCTAGCTCAGGCTCCCCTGGACCCCCCCTCGACTTTTCTTAATTGGACCCTGTTATGCAATTGTGTGTCAAGTGCCAGGTACCGAGTTTTGAGAAAATTAACATTAAAGTTTTTCTGATTTAAATTGTTTTGATTAGATTATAAATCATTTTGTAAGGAAGTAAATACTGTAATTATGGCAGATATTCATAAATTATCTCTAAAAATACGACTAATTTAGAGAATAAACAATAAAAAAAATTATTATTGCAAAATTCTCCAAGTCCAATTATATTTGTAAAAATGTTTCAAAGTCTCTTGACACATGATTGCAAATTAATCTATGCACTATTTATATTAATAAAATAATTTTAGGTTTATAATTCAAAAATTAAAACGAAGATATTATTAAAGTTCTTTTATGGTTATATTTAATACTAGGAGCATAGAAACTTTTTATCAAAATTACATTAATCAATTTTAAATAGTATTAATATTTTAAAGTTAAATACAAAGTGATAACAAAATTTTCTCATCAATTCCGGGGGGGGGGAGGGGGGGGGGGGGGGAAAGGGGAAAAAAAAAAAAAAAATTCCTGAATGGAAGTGAACATGGCAACAGTAAATCAAAGTTATAATAATGAAATCGACTTAATATTATTTATTTTGTTGTCTTTTCGATATCGCTCTGATCCTCATCTTCATTATCAGGAATAATATCAAAAAATTAAATATATTTTGACATCTACGAATTCAGAGAAAATTTTCTCATTTTTCAAAAAAAAGGATTTTGGTTTATTTAGAGTAAACAATATATAATATAGGTTAAATAAGTTTTTATTGATCGTTAACATCATAAAAAACAACGTGTTAGATACATGAATAATTTTTGCAAAATGAAAATCCTGCATTGAAATATTGTAAAAATAATTTTATGCTTTTACATTAAATATAAATTATTTTAGGACATATTTCATAAAAAGTACTATTAGTTAAAGGATTTGAAACAATATTCCATGCTTAACTCAATTTTGAATTTTTTTTTGCGTTGACACAAATTTGCATAACAGGGTTCAATTATAAAAAGAAAATTATTATTACTACTATTCCAATCCAGTGCCTGCTTGAGGATTTGTTTACATTTATAGAATATATAAATTCAATGAATACATAAATATTTCTTTATACATTTCCTCTGGTAGAAATCGTAAATTTAGGAATTAATAAGTCAAAAATCTGGTGTGAAGAACACAACTTTCTCTTACCTTCGGTAATCGAAAGTTGTGTTCTGTGCTTGTCACACCAGATTTTTTGTGTCGACATAGTATTTAGTTCCCGACAGTACGGAACATTTGAATTCAGATGTAAAATTTATAAGTATGGGAAAATATTTATATTTTGTTACCATGGCAACCATTTCTCCTATCTCCTCTATGAAGCACAAGAGTAAAGTGGTGCTTCAGAAGATTTCAATCGACAAAATGAGAATATACATTTTAAAGAGCATCTAAAAAATAATTGATTTTTGAATTTAAAAAAAAAATCGTTGGAGCAAATTTTGAGAAAATCGAAAAAAACAGAAAAAGTACATCAGTAAAGTGCTAGTACTCTTTGGCCGATTTTGAGTAAAAGCTTATTTTTCCGGTCCCGGGAGATGTTTAACTTAAATATAAAATTTCAGCCTCATAGCTCAATTCCTTCATGCTTAAAATTGAACACACACACCCACCCACCCACACACACACCCACACACCCACAGACAGACCATGTCGCGAAAACCACTTTTTTGGATTCAGGGGACCTCAAAACGTGAAGATCCATCAAAATCTCGACATCGAATTTTTGACATGAATCCAATACTTTCTCTCCATATATATATTACATACGTATATACATAGGTAAGAGAAAGTAAAAAGTTATAGGAATTTCGGGATGAAAATAATTTTCCTATAATCGCTAGAAGATTCTCTTTAAGCATATAAAATTTCGTTTCGAAATTATACGTGAAGTCTATTTTCCAAATAGAGCTTGACAGACAGATGGACATCTCCTTTCGGCACTGATACACATATACCAAACTTCGAAACATATCAGCCTTGGGCGCCTCAATCGTGTCAAAACCATGACCACCAAGTAAATTTTTGATTTTTGTGGACAGCCAAAATTCAGATAGAGCCAAATCAGCTGAATGATTTTGTTTCGTCCCAATTTGAACTTGAAAAGGGATAGTATAGATAACTCTGATGCCGGGATTTCATTACGAAAATACGCTCTCTGCTCTGAATATGCAATGTTAAAATTTCACAGTTATTTTATTTTATTTTTTTTTTTAAATAATTTCATTTTATTAAGTAAAAACTCCCAAAGGCACGTTTTATAACTTTCCTAATTATTACTACGTAGTTATGACAAACTTTCTGAAAACGAAAATCGACTGAGAGAATGAGATAAGAAAGTCTTTCTTCTTCTTCTTCTAAAAAAAAAGAGATTGATCAGAGTGAAAATTTTAAAATTAATTGAAATTAAATGTGAAATTCACCTTGAAGAAAAATATTATAATAAAAATAAAAGATCTTTAGATCGATTTCTTTTTTTTTTTTTTTTAATACATCAAATGATCTTGTTAAATTTAAATGCAATAAAAATATCACTCTAAACACACCTAGCGTTGCCACCTAAAGTATTGCACGTTATGTCGGGTAATTATACTACGAGAACAATAAAGTACGCAAAAACACATGATTTGATTTTTCTAGGATTCAAAAAAGTTTTGTCGTAAGCATTTTTGGAATTATCTACTGCACAAAAATTGTAGCAAGACTGATAATTTTTCAAACTTGTATAAAGTAATTTCATTTTCCTGGCACACGAGCATTCACATGGAGAGTTTTTTTGTGATGACGAGAGGAAAGAACCAAAACGTCTCTGGGCATTACAAAAAATGACATTCCTTATTTACCTTAACTTACAATGATAATCATTTGATAAAACTTGCGAAAAGCAATAAAAATATCAATCAATCTAACCTTGACTCGCATAGCCTATTTGTTGGTCCTTATAAAATGGCAAAAAATATTTTACACAATTGTGCTATTCGACATTTTGAAGAATTTTGTTGACACGCTTCAACCCTGATGATGGTCGTATATCTGACCGAAACGTCGGCTTGAAGAGATTAATAAACGTAATAAACTTAGCTCGCTTTTTCTTTCTTCCTTATTACAAGATCTACCTCACTCTAATAGTAATAATAAAAATCATTGTGTGGTTTTATGAAACCACGATGCAAGTGAAACTTGTTTTCGAATCGTAGGCGTTTAACTGAAAATATTCGATTAAGGGTATTTAAAATTGCGTTTTTACAAAAGTATTAAAATAAAATATAGATATAGGTACCGGAAATTAAAATTAAAAATTGAATAATTAAATCTCACAATTATTATTTTATAATTCGTCATATATATTAAATTTCAACTTTCTTATTTTTTGTCATTTATATGGATAAAGATAAAATATAAATTACGTAGCATAGTAAAGAAACCTGGTGTGAGTGGCCGGTGACGTCACTGCTTGTACCGAGAAATGTTGATAGAAGAGCGGAAAAAAAAATCAAATAAAAGTTTCATTTTAAAAAAAATATGTTTTTAAATATTAACCCCAAAGGAAAATAAATGATACCACATCCTGCTTTATCTCTTCTAAAGTTGTTTCAAGGGGAACATTTCTAATAATTCCACTTTTGGTGGTGTAAAAAATAGGTATGTACGACGAATATTTTTTTTCTAATAAAAATTTCTCACCTATAAAGTTATTGGCTGCCTCTCTCGAGGTCAACTCTATTTTGACTTTTTTTTTTACTTATTATAGAAATGTCCTTTATAAATTGTTTATACCTCGGCAAATCCCGAAAAAGCAACCTCCCAACCTTCATAGGGTGAATTTTAAAGGATTCCTCATTAACATCCTCAACAAAGACAATATATGGTCCAGGGTCAGTGGACGAATACTTATTAATGGGAATCCTTACTCTCAACGATGTTTGATTTTGACTGATGGTCACATTTGAGTTCAACTCAGCAGGAGCTTCATCCTGAGAAATAATATTGTCACTTATCTGAGTATTGTTGGAAGCTGGATGCAAATCAGGGGGCCCGGCCCCTCAGGGGCCGCCTCCTCATTCATAGGTAGCGTCTAAATAACCCAAGCGATAGTCCAAAGCGCACCAGTAAGAGAAACAAAAAACAAAAAAAAAAAAAAAAAAAAAAAAGCCAGACAAGATAAGAGCGACTCGTCGAGCTGTGGCCGTCTCCTACGGCTTCTAACTAAAGACTGAACGTGATACTTTATTTTGACACTATATATTTTTTTACTTTCTCTTACATATGTATATATGTAATATATATATAGAGAGAAAGTATTGGATTCATGTCAAAAATTCGATGTCGAGATTTTGATGGATCTTCACGTTTTGAGGTCCCCTGAATCCAAAAAAGTGGTTTTCGCGACATGGTCTGTCTGTGGGTGGGTGGGTGTGTCTGTCTGTCTGTCTGTCTGTGTGTGTGTCTGTGAACAAAATATCTCAACAACGAAAAGAGCTAGGAAGTTGAAATTTTATATTTAAGTTAGGCACCCTCATGGGACGTGACACGAAGCTTTTTAACAAAATCGACCAAAGAGTACTAGTACTTTACTGATTCACTTTTTCAGTTTTTTTCGATTTTCTCAAAATTTGCTCCAACGATTTTTTTTTAAATTCAAAAATCAATTATTTTTTAGATTCTCTATAAAATGTATATTCTCATTTTGTGATTGAAATCTTCTGAAGACCACTTTACTCTTGTACTCCATAGAAAAGATAGGAGAAATGGTTGCCATGGTATCAAAATATAAATATTTTGTCATACTTATAAATTTTACATCTTGAATTCAATTGTACCCTACTGTCGGAAACTAAATACATGTCGACACAAAAAATCTGGTGTGACAAGCACAGTACACAACTTTCGATTACCGAAGGTAAGAGAAAGTTGTGTGCTGTGCGCCAGTCACACCAGATTTTTTTTCTTACCTTTATACACCAAAGTACTTTAATTTCAAAAAAAAAGGTGGCAACGCCAAACACACTCGTCTGTTTATTTATGTAAATGATAATTATTTCGCCATTTTCGGTAAAATAATACAAGTGTACTTACAAGAGGAAGAGATGAATAGGAATAAAGTAATCTGTCCTTACCTGGAACAAAAAGAGAAACTAGAATTACCAATTAGACACTCTTTTTCGACATTACAGAAGCAACAAACTCTCACTTCGATTGTATTGCCTGCCCCGTGAATTATAGACAAGCAACGTTAAGAGCTGGCAATAAGGATGCCTATCCACCAGGCGGCATTCTAATGCTCTCTGCATCTGCACTTTCTCTTACGTGTTAGAAGAAAGTGTTATGAAAATTTGAGATAATTTTGATTAAAATTCAGAAATCATTTTCTCTTACCTGTATATATGTTAAACATTCACTCTTTTTTCTCATTCGCCCACACATTCACACAGTCTTCTCGGCAACTTAGGCCATTTAAGACTTTGACGATAACCGTTATATTAATAATATATATATTTGGGGTCCAGGCATTTCTATTTAAGTCATTTAGTATCCAAATGCCTTAAATAAAATCATCGGACTGCCTGGGGTCCGAACCCGCGACGTTCGGTATAGAAGGTAGGCACGCTCCCAACTACTCCAAGCCCCGTGGGCACTTTACTCTTGTAAGTCATAGGAAAGATGGGAGAAATGGTTGCCATGTTAACAAAATATAAATATTTTTCTGTTTATAAATTTTATATCAGGGGGAAACTAAGCATATGTCAACACAAAAATCTCGTGTGACAAGCACAGTACAAAACATTCTCCAGTCTAGAGCTTCCGATCTCTAGCAAAATTCCATTTTAGTGTAAACTTGAGTAGCTAACAAAATTTTTTCTGAGAGGCTTTTAAGATGATCAATTTCAATTGAATTGACTACCAGCCGATTGGAACAAAAGGGGAGGAGGGGGGGGGTCTAAATGACCATAAATGAAGAAAAAGGTCTAAAAATACACTTTAGTTATTTATTTATTTTTTTAATTTATAAGATATTTGGTCGGCAATAAATTTTTGCTCTGTTTTCTTAAATAATAACGCTCGTATATTCAGGGCAGATTTATTTCCATTATACAGCCGACGTTTCCGGAGTCCAACGCCTCCTTTCTCCAGGACTATTGTGGCCTTAATAAATTAACCTTCCATTTGGTTTTGTCAAATTCGTCTGTGGATGCGTATCTTGACAACTCGTTTGTAAATGCCTTTCTACGGATCCGCAGACGAATTATTTATTATTTATTAAAGCCACTATAGTCCTGAAGAAGGGAGGGGTTTAGACTCTCGAAACGTCGGCTAAATAGTGGAAATAAATCTCAGGATAGGTGAAAAGGTGTAGAAAATCTGTAGCTAGTTGTTTTTCATTATTTTATTCCCACCAGGTTGGGTTCGAAACGTCAACGTGGTGAAGGTATCCAAATGGCTTAAATAGAAATGCCTGGATCCCCAATAGATATATTATAAATAGAGCCCGGATTTTTATGCAGCAAAAACCGCTAAATATGCCATATAATATACAGTAAAAGTATTAAAATATGCAGCAAAATATGCAATATATTTATGGCAAAAATATTAAGTAAATGGCTTCCAATTAAAGGTAAATCATGATTTCTACTGATGTAAAACTAATGGTGTTTTATTTTTGGAAGGAAATGATTATAAAAAAAATAAAGGGTCAGACTAAGCCGAGCGCACAACTTTGCCCACACACTATTCAAGAAAAAAATATTTGTCCCTCCACCCCCTAGAGCCCCCTAATGGTCCGATGTTATACATATTATATATCATTTTACTCGGGAGGAAGTCTAGTTTCTGAATATATAAAAAAAACTATAGGTTATGAAAGAAAAAAAATATTTGCACCCCCCTAGAGTCCCCACTAATGGACCAATGTTTACCAAAAGCTTTTCAGTTCTTGGCCTCTACCCCTAGTTTATGGGTGCAAAATTTCAAAACAATTGAACAAATAGTTTTTGAGATTTTGTTGACGAAAAAAATTACCACAGACACACCCCCCCCCACACACACACACACACACACACAGACACACAGACATCATTCCAAAAACTTCTTAAATGGATTCAGGGGACCTCAAAACGCATTTTGGCAGCTACAGAAAAATTTCGATTTTTTTTACGATTACGTTAACTTTACCTGTCCAACCTACGGTTGATGGGCAAAGTTAAAAATTGGTCTCACAATAAAAACTAAATTTAATAAAAAAAAAAAAAAAATATAAGGAGCAATCCATTGCGAAATTTTTGAAGCAAACGAGGACCCCTGTTTTGGCATTTTTTTTCTTTAATTAATTTGACTTCGAATTATGAAACACAACTGACCTGATATTCATCGAACAAAAATTCTAGCAAAACTAAATTTATTAAGAGGATATAAAGAATAAAAAAATTATTTATTTTTTACAATGTAATAAAAGGATTTAAATTTTTTTTTTTTTTTTTTAGAAAAAAAATTAAAAAATTAAAATAAAATGAAACTTTTACTGAAAAAAAAATTGAAAATATCCAAAAAGTCTTAAATATGCAACTTTATGCAATATTGACCAAATATGCAAAAATATGCAAAATAGAATTTGAACCCTAGCTCCAAGGGGGCATGATTCGGATAGAAAATTGGTTTTCAGTGATATACCTATTAGCAAATAGAATATGCAATTGCATAGGAATCCGGGCTCTAATTATAAATAATAACGGTTATCGTCAAAAGTCTTATATGGCCTAAGTTGCCGAAAAGACTCTATGAATGCGCGTGTGAGTGTTGAGTAAAAAACTTTCTCTTATCAAGTGTAAGAGAAAGTTGTGTGCTGTGCGACTCTTTATAATAATAAATTATTAACTGGAATTATATAATAATTTGGTCTTACAAGTTTGTTTTTTCTCTTATTTTATTTTGCTTCCGCCCACTACTCAACTCGAGAGACAGGGAGGGAGCTTGTAAAACAATTATTTATTTACGTCTCTCTCTAAATTGTTGACACCTGCTACAGCAAACACAAGATATTTAACTAATAATTCCCCAAAATACATAATTTCCAATTAACTCAGTCTTGGAATATATAAACAAAATAACTTTCCTTTACAAAGAGAAGACGTACTCTAACATTCTTTTGGATACAGAAACCCTTAAGGGACTTCAGGAGGGCACATTGAATCTTTAATCCACTGAGGCATTTTTTCTGCTGTTTTTTCTTTTTTTTTTTTTTTTGTTTTTAAATGATTCAACTTCGTGAGCATGAAAATCATTAAAAATGATCAATTTTTTCTGATTTTTCCCAATTTTTTTTCACTGATTTTCTACATATTCCAGCGGACAGACCCACCTCACCCCTTCCTTAAACATCCCTCAACTAAAAAAAAAAATATATAGGACAAAGCGGGTGGGCTGTGAGCGATTCCGAAGCCCTTGCAAGAAGATGGAAGATTCACAGTTCAGTTGGTCAAATTGGCAAATATGCGGCTAACTTTCATTTTTCGGGCTGATCTTTACAAATTTAAACTTAAATATATATATTCTTCTATGTCATTCAATATTTCCATATTTTATCTAAAGGGTTAATTCTCAATCATAGAAATTATTTCTTGTCAATAATTGAAAAAAATTCTTCTTGCAAGGGCTTCGGAATTGCCCACACCCCACCCGCTTTGTCCTATATATTTTTTTTTTAGTTGAGGGATGTTTAAGGAAGGGTGTGGTGGGTCTGTCCGCTGGAATATGTAGAAAATCAGTGAAAAAATTGGGGAAAAATCAGAAAAAATCGATCATTTTTAATGATTTTTTTGCATTTTAAGGGACAAAATCCTCCCCCATCCCCCCCTTGGGTCCAAATGTTAATGTTTTTTAACTTTTCACTTCTCTAGACCTTCTGAAGAAATGTTAAGGCTAAAATATTCCTTTTCATCCCTCCAAATTTTTTTTCGTGGCCCTATAATTAACGAAAAGGGGTGAAAATAAGTAGGGGCTCTCCCCCAAAAATGGTACGTGCTGGGAGAAAACGAAGGTCACATTTGGATTCAGGAGGTCATTTTACTTAAGAATCTGAAGGAATTTTCTCGGGGCTTTTTTTCTTGTTGCACAATGTAATTAAATATAGTTTTTTTTATCACTTGCTGGCTGCCTACATCTACCTAATCCTAATAATTACCACTCAGTCATCGAATTTTTTTCTACTTAAATTAATGAGTATTTTCAAAGTTTCTATAGCCTAAGATGCCGAAAAGACTCCTTTGTAATTGTGTTCTATTAAAACTTATCTAAAACCAAAACAAATAAATGAACACGAGCAAATAAATGTAATTTTCTATTTACATAGCAGCAGATTTGTTTGTAGTTAATGAAAAGAGAAAAAGACGACAAGGGCTGATAAAACGAGAGAGAGAGAGAGAGAGAGAATAAAGGGATTGCGTTATCAGGAAACTTGTCAAGGTCGTAGTGGAATGGTGGTGGCGACAACGACGATAACATCAAAGAAGTTGGATGCTTCTCTCTCTCTCTCTCTCTCAGGAGGAATGTAGCAGCAAAAGTAGAGAGCCCAAAGGGCCGCCTTCAATCAAGATCAGACCTTGGCGAATAATAAATGATGAGAAAGAAGAAATAATCTGCTACCGTTGATAACGTTTTATGGGTCAACATCGAATTTTTACTTTCCTATATATGTTAATATATATAGAGAGAGAAAGTATTGGATTCATGTCAAAAATTCGATGTCGAAATTTTGACGGATATACACGTTTTGAAGTCCCCTGAAGCCAAAAAAGTGCTTTTCGCGACATGGTCTGTCTGTGAACAAAATATTTCAGAAACTAAAAGAGCTACGAGATTTAAATTTTATATTTAAGTTAGTCACCCTCCCAAGGGGTGAAAATAAGCTTTTGAACAAAATCGGCCAAAGAGTACTAGTACTTTACTGATATACTTTTTCAGTTTTTTGCGATTTTCTCAAAATTCGCTGCAACGATTTTTTTTTTAAATTCATAAATGAACAATTTTTTAAATGCTCTTTAAAAAGTATATCAGTGAAATTTTTCGTGGAAATTGTTTGAAGTACACTTTACTGATGTGAAAGCATGCGTCTTTGAATCGGGTGGTCAAGTTTGGAACTAAGGTGCTATGGGAAACTAAATATATCTCGACACAAAAATCTGGTGGGACAAGCACATTACTCAACTTTCTCTTACCAAAGGGTAAGAGAAAGTTGTGTGCTGTGCGACCAGTCACACCAGATTTTTTGGATTATTTGTTTAATCCCGGATAACAAAAATATACACAATGGTTTTTTTTTTAAATTCCATTAGGGTGAATTTAAAAACAACGAAGTTGCTAAACTTTCCCCCGCTTTTAATTGGATAGTTATAAGGCGGGAAAGTTTTGCAACTGTGTTGTCTATTTTATTTAAACTATTTGGCCCTCGTATTTTTTTTTCAAAACTGAAAATTCAAAATATTTTTTTAAAATATTAACTAAATAATAACGTAATACAAAATTCTCTATTTATAAATAACTTTTTATTCATCTGCAGTGAAGTTTAGAAAAAGGGGGAAGTATTATGAACCCTTATTATGAATTATGAATTTTAATGTGAGTACGTATTTAAAAAAAAAAACACTCACACTCACACATACACATTCAACAGTCTTTTCGGCAATTCAGGCCATTTAAGACTTTATACGATAACTGTTGTATTATTTATTAATAATAAATTGGGGGTTCAGGCATTCTTTTGGTATCCAAATGGCTTAAATAAAATCAACGGAGGGCCTGGGATCCGAACCCGCGTCCCTTGGTACAGAAGGCCAGCACACTAAACCCTACGCCAAGCCCGAGGGCTACTACTTGATTTGATGGCCAATCATTAAATTCTTTAGTCTTCCTAAATCCCACAAAATCAAAGCAATTAATCTTTTATGCAATTAGAATTTAAAAATTTAAACAAATAATGTATGTGAGATTTAAATATTTTTTGTTAATTATATAATTAAATTAAATACTTAATTAGATCTCGTTATATTCTTTGAAATAACGAAGTTTGAAATCTTGAAACGCAATTTTCATTTTTTACGAATAACTTCTCAACTATTGAACGGATTGTCATGAAATTCGCTCCAGGTCTAGATGCTATCGTCCTAATTATTAGGGCTGAGTTTCAAAAGATTTCGTTTAGAGAAAGCTGAGAAAGCCGTGGTTGGCGATAATAATTTACCGCTCATTTTTACCGCTCACTGTGGTCCGATTCACTTCTAGTTTTAATACCTTCTTAGGCCCACTTAGGACTACAGATTTGCCAAACCTCATCCTAATCCGATGAATAGTTCTAGAGATATAAGTATAAAAGCACATCACACACACTTATAAATTTTTTTGCATTTCTTGAGTCGTTATGACTGAAACGTAAAGAATTCGGGGGGGGGGGGGTTCATAATACTTTCCCCTATTTCTAAACTTCACTGCAGAGCAGTAAAGAGTTGTTGATAAATAGAAAATTTTGTAGTACGTTGGTTAATATTTTAAAAATATTTTAAATTTTCAGTTTTGAACCCTTTCCGAGTGTGTTATAAACCGTTAGCAAGTATTAATCATTAAATTAAAATATTTGCGTTAATTAGCCAGAAGAAATTTTTAATTAATTTCTCGCATGTGTTTGAAATTATTTATTTTTAATTAATTGGAGATTAATTTGAAATTAGAGTAGCGCTATGCTATGTCATTTATTTATCCCGCTATTAATCTGTCTGTCACACGCTGACGATATGAGATCAGAAAAAATATCGGGTCTCCAAATATTCTTAAAAATAGGGGCTCAAAAAATTCCTGAAAATCCAAAATTTTCCCTTGGGGCATATATATATATATATATATATATACTAGTCGCAAAGCACGCCTTCGGCGGGCTTTCCGCTATGGCCGGGGGCTGCGCCCCTTGCTCGCCTTCGGCGGGCAAGTTTATTGCTAATTTAAGAAATTTCTATTTATGATTGCTCTCTCTAATTTCTAAGCCCATAATGAAGAAATTTGATTACTACGTTACTCCTTGGTTCATGAACTATATGTGTACTTAATTCATTCAATAGATTCATTGAAAATTGTGTATTTCTATGGAACATATAGGCTACGGTTAATTATTCATTAACTTATGGTTTTTTGTGAATCATAACCTGTCCGGGACTCTCACAAACATACACAAAAAATTCATCAAAATCGGTTCAGTCGTTTAGGAGGAGTTCAGTCACATACACACGTACAGAAGAATTATATATATAAAGAAGAAGAAGAAGATTAGAATTCAAGATGTAAAATTTATAAGTATGGGAAAATATTTATATTTTGTTACCATTTCTCCTATCTTTTCTATGGAGTACAAGAGTAAAGTGGGCTTCAGAAGATTTCAATAGCAAAGTCGGAATATACATTTTAAAGAACATCTAGAAAATAAGCTCAGGGGCCTACATCTTGGGGGTACGTGGATGGCGACCACGAGCTGCCCTAGCTGGGACTGGCAGTACTTCTTTTCTTTGCATGTTAGTCTCTTCCCATCCATAAAAGAAATTCAAAAAGTTATAAAAACTAGTAATCTAAAGAAATTATGATTTCCGCTCTTTTTTCAACGGGCAACGGGCAGCCGGCCTGTTCTTTTCCTTCCCGGTCGCAAAAACCAATGAACCGCCGAACCCGCACCGCGGGATTTAAGGCGAAGAAAGAAGAAGAAGAAGAAAGAGCAAATTATGTATTTCCCTGGGGTAGTGAAATAATAGATTGGTAATTTCAATTTAAACAGATTTTATTTCGTGATAAAGATTTACAAGTGGTTCACTTCCAACTCTTCAGTAAGAGTTGTAAGTTTCTCTTTCGTACTGACTCTGCCTTCTCTGGTTCTCCCAAGGGTTTATAAGGAGGTTTCCTTTGAGGGAGGGAATTGGAGTAGGGGGTGCTTTTGGTTAAGGAAGGGAATTTGACTTGACTGTGAGTCGACCTTTGATTGATAAGAGTTGACCAGAGTGTTCGGGAGAGTTCTATTTTACAGATAAATTGTCTTTGCTATTTTGTAGATTATTTCTGCATATAGATAATTTGCATAACAGATAAGGTTATTTTCCCTTTGTTTCCGTTTGATAAGTAAATTACTTATTTGTTAAACTTAAATGATAAGATATAAATATTAATTGTTAATATAAATTACCACTTTTTTAGATTCAGGGGACCTCAAAACGTGAAGATCCATCAAAATCTCGACATCGAATTTTTGACATGAATCCAATACTTTCTCTCTATATATACTGTATATTACATATATACATAGGTAAGAGAAAGTAAAAAATACATTACTTACTAAAAAATTTCTACCCTCTTAAAGAGGATCTATATACTGTATATAACAGTGTCCGAATGTCTGTCTGTAATTTATCCCCATCCCCTAACTCTCTAAGGAAAAAAATCTGGAGTGACTAGTCGCACCAGACTTTTTGTGTTGATATATAGAGGAGAAGGTCCAAATACGGGCTAGGGTCTAAAACCGGGCTGGTCCCGCCAATTTCAGATAACGCCATGAGTTGGTCAGGTGAGCACCGTTGTCGACACGTTTTTCAAGAACAATGAATCTGTGATTGCGACACAAAGAGCATTCCGTAGGGACTTCGAACTTGGTCGACATGCTCCCGCTTCAGGTCGTTTTTATTTTAATCGTTTTTCGATCTGGAACGGTATGCTCTTTGTGTCGCAATCACAGATGCATTGTTCTTGAAAAAAAGTGTCGACAACGGTGCCAACTTAATGGTTATGAATTATATAATTGAGCTTTTTTAAAATTTGTCTCATATTGACAGCCCATAAGCTCTGAGGATGGTCTCGACCGAGACCGAAACGTCAGCTTAATGAGCCTTAAAGAAATGAAACAAATACTAGCTGCTCTTCTTTATTCATCCTGTTTCTCAATAATTTCATCCAGCTATAAATCTACTTTTCTCAAAAAGAGCTAGGAGGTTGAAATTTTATATTTAAGTTTGGCACCCCCACTGGGACGTGACACGAAGCTTTTGAACAAAATCGACCATAAAGTACTAGTACTTTCACTTTTTCAGATTTTTTTGGATTTTCTCAAAATTCGCTCCAACGATTTTGATTAAAATTCATAAATCAATTATTTTTACATGCTTTTAAAAATGTATATTCTCATTTTGCCATTGAAATCTTATGGAGACCACTCACTATACTCTTGCACTTCATAGGGAAGATAGGAGAAATGGCTGCCATTTACTTTTTATGTTTATAAATTTGGCATCTTGAATTCCAATGTACCATATTGTTGCAAACTAAATAAAAGTCGACACAAAAAAATATGTTGTGGCAATCACAGAACACAACTTTCGAGTGTTGTGCGACCAGTCACAACAGATTTTTTTTTAAATTCTGGAACTGGTTATTTATTTATTTTTTAAATTCAGTCTTGAAGGTCGTTTACATTTTTGATAAGAGAGATGCTAAATCACTTTCGGATAATGTATTGTAATTTCCGCTAACTAACCAAATTATAGGACATTAAAATACAACTAATTTTCATTTTAATGAAAATTTATTTGTCTCTATTTTTCCAAGGTCCTAATTTTAATAGATTTTCAATGTTAACATTGGGTGTGAATTGATATTCTCCTTTTATTTATTATTCTTATAATAATTTGTAAGAATAATTTATGTACAAAGTTTATCAGTGATTTATTTCTTCATTAATCAAATCATCTTATAATCGCTGAATGTCTGTCCCTCTCTATTTTCCGGTTGGGATTTTGAAATGAAATTTTACGAGGACGTTATAAAGAATCCAGGAATAATACTCGTACCCTTAAATCCCCATTTGGGGAGGCTCAAAAAATACAGAATTTTCCCATGGAAAGCATTGGGTTCTATCTCTTTTTTTGAAAAATTAAAGCCAATTAATAATGATAAGAATGATGATTAATTCCGTCAAATTAAATATAATTGGGAGGGAAGAAAATAGACTTTATTCGGCCCAAAATTATTTATTACCAATGTCAACGTTTCGGGGACTATACGTCACCCATCCTCAGGACCTCAAAATTAAGGGTCCGGACCTGAAACAAGATTTTCAGCCGAAACCGGAACCGAATATTAGGCTCAACCTTAGTTTCGGCCGAAACCGAAACCGAAACTTGTATTTCCTATAAAATTTTTTTCATTTTACCTTTTTTTTTTTTTTTGAATTTTTTCCCCCAAGTGCAAATCATTTGACCCTTTTTTTTTGCAAGCGAGTCTCATCCCATTTTTGTTAAGACTCTGGTTTCGGCCTGGCCGAAAGGTTCGGCTAATTTTGGCGGAACCATGATTTTTGGCCGAAACCGAACACTAGGATCCTACTTAAACACACAATGAACCTTTGGCAAATTAGGGACAAACTTAAAAAAGCAAGATATAAAAAAGAAATAAAAGAAAGAATCTCTCCTTTCTTTTATATCTTGCTTTTTAAGTTTATTCTAATTTATAAAGTTTTGTTACTTTCTCTTACCTTATGTATATATGTAATATATATATAGAGAGAAAGTATTGGATTCATGCGGCAAATTCGATGTCGAGATTTTGATGGATCTTCACGTTTTGAGGTCCCCTGAGTCCAAAAAATTGGTAGGATTACATAGCACACAACTTTCTACCTTCGGGAATCTAGCGACTGTGCTGTCACACCAGATTTACATTTAGCTCCTCTGATAGTAGGCATGAATGAATCTCAGATGTAAAATTTATAAGTATGGGAAAATACTTATATTTTGATACCATGGTACCATTTCTCCTATCTTTTCTGAGTAAGATAGTAAAATCTATTTCAGAAGATTTCAATCACAAAATGAGAATATACATTTTTATGTGAGAATCTAAAAAATTAATTTTAAAAAAAATGTTGGAGCAAATTTTGAGAAATCGAAAAAAAACTGAAAAGTACATCAGTAAAGTACTAGTACTCTTTGGCCGATTTCCATTGGGGCTTATTTTTCCGGCCGTTTAACTTAAATATAAAAATTTCAACCTCGTAAAGACCTCTTCCAGTTAAAATTGAACACACAATCCACCCACCCACCCACCCACAGACAGACCATGTCTGTTTTTGGATCTGAGCTGAAGTCCATCAAAATTGACATCGAGGACATGAATCCAATACTCTCTCTATATATATATATATCTATATATATA
>JAKCPI010022971.1:0-21356 GCA_023213315.1 Euborellia annulipes
TACAGCTGGTTAAAATCCTTTTGGTAAAAAAGTAGTAAAACTTGCTCTTGCGTCAAACCGGTCAAATGGTTTTTTGCAAAAAAGAGGATTTTAACCAGCGTATAAAATACTTACATGTATAGTTTTTCCCTTAGTGCATTGAACTTACGCATAAAAAATCCACCCTGATTGTTGAATGACTTTTTTTTATTTAGGTTTGGCCTCTCTGCCATACCATAAACCAGTTTTCAACGGGGTAAATAATACATAAGAAACTTAAATTAATATAGCTAACATCAATACAGTGTTGAATGACTTCTAATACAAAAAAAATTTATCATTAACACACCCTTCACATTTGTGCAATTTGATGCACTGAAGATAGATTGCCTTTTCCGAAATATTTGCAAAATAAATTATTTTAATTGTGGAAAGCAACCGTTGGTGTATATTTTCTCCATATCCATAACCTCAAATAGTTTTATAAATTTTTCAAATTCAAATGTACCGTAGTGTCGGAAACTTAATAGGCCCTATATCTCTACACAAAAAATCTGGTGTGACAAGCACAGCACATAACTTTCCTCTGACCTTCGGCAAGAGAAAGTTGTGTACTGTGCTACCAGTAGTCACACCAGATTTTTTTTTGTTCAAGTAAGGGTGCCGCTGGTGCTTAATAGTGCCTAATGTTAGTCCCAAGGGGTGCCGTGGGCTTCAAAAGGTTGGGAACCACTGATCTAGAGAATTATATCCTAAAGGAATTTCGGCTCGGACCAAAACCCGGATTTTTTTAGCCAATCCTCTTTGAAAATATAAAATTCCATTTCGAAAAATCTGGTGTGAGTGGTCGCACAGCACACATTCGATAATCGAAAGTTGTGTTCTGTGCTTGTCACACCAGATTTTTACATCTAGTTTCCGACAGTACAGTACATTTTTTTTTTAATATTTTTATACACACCCTTTTTTCTAATTCATACACTCTTTTCGGCCATATAAGACTTTATACGTCGATTTCATTTTCAGAACGTTTTGAGACTAAAATTTGATTGTTTTTGCTTGAATATTTTATATACCAAGTTATTCAATCAATATCAAGGCCTAAATGTGTTTATTTAATTAAAAAACAATAAATTAGGATAATTAGAAAATGAAAGAGGCAGTTAAAATTTGAAGATGTAAAAGGCAATTAATAAACCCCCATTTTATGTGGTCGTAGTTAAATAAAAAAATGTCTATAGCTTTATAATTGATTGAAAAGACCAGTTTTGCATTTTTTCACAAATCCAACGAAAAATAAGAGAGATAGAGAGATTTTTTGAAAAGCGAATCTGCGTGTGAAGAAAAGCCTAGACAAGAGTGAAGCGAGGCTCCTTGGCTGCACTCTGGGCGCCGATCGAATTAGAAAAAACAAATCGATGCTCTCCCATCATTTGAAATAATTGCCTAATTGATTGATTTCTTCTTTTTATGCCTTTATAAAAGTTTATTCAAAACTTTTTTTTTAACTATAAGAATAAAAGACTGCATATTTATCTATAAAAAATTCAATCCTTGAGAAAAAATCTGGTGTGACTGTCGCACGGCACACAGCTTTCTCTTACCTTCGGTAAACGAAAGTTGTGTTCTGTGCTTGTCACACCAGATTTTTTGTGCCTACATTTATTTAGTTCCCGAAAAATGAGAATATACATTTTAAAGACCATCTAAAAAATAATTGATTTATGAATTTAAAAAAAAATCGGAGCGAATTTTGAGAAAATCGAAAAAAATTGAAAAAGTACATCAGTAAAGTACTAGTTCTCTTTGGCCGAATTTGATTAAAAGCTTATTTTCACGATCCCGGGGGTGTTTAACTTATATATAAAATTTCAACCTCATAGCTCAATTCCTTCATGCTTTAAATTGAACACACACCCTCCCATGGGCGTACCCAGCTAGGGGCAGAGGGGGCAGCTGCCCCCAGGGCCGGATCTAGGGGGGCAGTGGGTGCACCGGGCGGCAGATATCAGGGGGGCGGCAGGAATTTTTTTTGCGTCTCTAAAAAAAGGTAAAATATTTTTTCGGACGAGAAAATTTGGTTCCGAACGAAAAAAAAAAAAAATTTCGCAAAAAAACTTTTGAGATCAGGGAAAATTTTAAGGAGGGGGCGGCAAATTAAATTTTGCCCCCCTAAAAAATCTCCCTAGTTCCGGCCCTGGCTGCCCCCCCCCCCCCCTAGAAGCAACAAAAAAAATTAAATGTTTATAAAGTGATGAAACGAAACAAAATTGGTGGATGGCGACGGGAAATGATTCTTTTTGTTAGGATTCGAGGGTTTTTAGGCCTTTAATTCGAAGGCTTTACCCCTCTATGTAAAAAATAGCTATGTCACAATCTGGACGACCATGATCTGCCCCCCCCTGGACGACCATGATCTGACCATGCCCCCCCCTAGATTTGATCCTGGGTACGCCCATGCACCCACCCCTTTGGAATTTTTTACATACGTATTTTAAAAATTTTTTTCCAATTCTTATGAAATTTTGTATTTATTTATTCTCTATTGTGTATAAAATATCCAAATATGAGATTAAAATTTTGAAAAATAACCAGTTAAATATTATTTTCGAGATTTATGTACTCAAACACAAAAACTGACTTTTTCGCGTTAATAACATTCAAGATTAAAAAACAATTTTGACGAAACTTGCAATTTGGATAGAGTTTATAAAGCCCTTGAAAATAAAAAAAATGTGCTGGTGATGGCACCAAGCGTTTGTCTGCTGTTGACACTCAAAAACAAAAACTGGCCTTCTCGCGTTAATAACATCCAAGCAGGGCCGCAGACAGAGGGGGGCTGGGGGTATATCTCCGGGGCCCTCCGAGCGCTCCCAAATTAAAATTCTAATAAAAAATAATTTTCATGGTTAAAATTTCAATTAAAAAAATCATTTTCTTGAAATTTTTTCATCAGGGATCCCGGGCCCTTTAAGCTCAAATTATCAAGAACATTCCCCAAATTCTAGCTTATTTGAATAAGCAAGATATTTATTATATTTTTATTTGTTAAATGCATTTGTAAGCGTTTCAGAATGAGAACCAAATAAAATTATGTTCAATTTACAGTGCAATAAAAATCATTTTTTTTATTGCACTGATGTTTATAAATTTTATATCTTGAATTCTAGAAATGCCTGGACCCACAATAGATATTGTAAATAATAATCGGTTATCGTCAAAGTCTTAAATGGCCTAAGTTGCCGAAAAGACTGTGTGAATTGTGTTTGAATGTGAGGGTGAATGAGAAAAAGTGTGAATGTTTAAAAAAAATATTCTTGAAATTATTGAAAATAATATATCGTCGCTGTGCGACCAGTCACACCAGATGTTTCAAATTCAAATGTACCGTACTGCCGGAAACTAAATATATCTCGCACCAAAAATCTGGTGTGACAAGCACAGTACACAACTTCTCTTCCCGGAGGGTAAGAGAAAGTTTGTGTGCTCTGCGCCAGTCATACCAGATATTTACTTATGAAATACAAGTGGTTAAGTTTGAAACTAAGGTACTAGGGAAAACTAAATATATATCTCGACACAAAAAATCTGATGTAACCAGCAGCACTGTGCACAACTTACCCTTCGGTAAGAGAAAGTTGTGTGCTGTGCATCAGTTATCGATAAAAATTTTGAAAACTTATGAGTAGGCTAGTTGGATATCTTTTTTTTTTTTTATTTATTTCATTTAAGGTCTTTTTCGGCAACGAAGGCCATTTATTTCTCCTGGATTGGAAGCCAATCCAAGTGAAATAAATTGTCGCATGAGACGGGATGTGAACCCGCGACCTACACTACACCCAAGGGCGTCCGCAGGATTTTTTGCAGGGAGGGGGGGCAAGTCACTTCCAGATAAGTTAAAAAACGTACTTTGATATTAATAATATTATACATCTCAGTATTTAAAGCTTTCTCACCGCGGCAAGGTGGATGTATACTGAGAAAGGTTTTTTTTGTATTTTTTTTTGTTTTATACATTTTTTTGTATCATTTTAATTTTCCAGGGGGAGGGGCAAGTGCCTGGTTGCCCCCCCTGCGGACGCCCATGACTACACCAAGGTCCTAGGACAGGGATATTATTAATTATACAATCGGTTCCAGGTTTTCTGTGAGTAAGGTCCGCCGACCCCGCACCGCGGGAATAATCAGGCGAGGACAGAAGAAAATACAAGCGGTTCCAGGGTGTGAGGGCAGAGGGGCCACTCCCACCCTCCTTTGGTCAGAAATGATTATTATGATTTTAATAATATAAACGTGACTAAATTGAATCCGGAACTTAAATATATTTTTACTTTCTCTTACGGTAGAGAAAGTAAAAGTAGAGGTAAGAATCTTACCTCTATATATATGTTAATATATAGAGAGAGAAAGTATTGGATGCATGTCAAAAGTTCGATGTCGAGATTTTTATGGATATGAACTTTTTGAGGTCCACTGAATCCGAAAAAGTGGTTTTCGCGACATGGTCTGTCTGTGTGTCTGTCTGTGTGAGTATGGGTGGAGATAGGCGGAAACGCCCAAGGGCCACTAGTGAATTTGTGAGATAGTGTGTGTGTGTGTGTCTGTGTGAGTTCATTTTAAAGTGTGAAGGAATTGAGGTAGGAGGTTGAAATTTTATGTTTAAGTTAGGCACCCCCCCCCCTAGGGCGTGAAAATAAGCTTTTAATCAAAATCGGCCAAAGAGCCACTGATGAACTTTTTCAGTTTCTTATGCTCCTTAAAATATCTATTCCCATTTGGCCTGTGAAATTTTTTGATGACCACTTTACTCTTTTACTTCATAAGAAGCATAAGAGAAATGGTTGCCATGGTAACAGAATATAAATATTTTCCCATATTTATAAATTTTACATCTTGAATTCTTTTTTTTTTTTTTTTTTTTGTAAGTCATTTCGGCTGCAGAGGCCATTTGACTTTTATAAATTTATTGATTATTTTATTTAATACATGTATCGATGGGCCTCCGGTGGGCGTTCAATCTTAAATTCTAATATTATATATCGGCGGAAACTAAATATATGTCGACACAAAAATCTGGTGTGACATGCACAGAAAACCACTTTCGATTACCGAAGGTAAGAGAAAGTTGTGTGCTGTGCGACCAGTCACACCAGATTTTATTATTATATTATATATAATAAAAAAAAATCACTTAAAAAAAAAAAAAAAAATTAGTGGAAAACAAATAAAATTTACAACAGTGTTACTAGGCGGGCCAAAAGGGGGAGGAGAAATCTTTCCAAGAATTGACTCCCCTCCCCGCCCAATTGTCGAGACTTAATAAGCATCCATTTTGAATTTAGTCTTCGCCTCGCATTCGAACAGTCAACTTGACGGTTGACTTCGGGACGGTTTATAAATTTTTTTTTAATCAATCCGCGATTTAAAAGTTTTTATTTTTATTATTGTGTAGTGAATTTGTGATTATTATTGTGCAGTGAATTTGTGATTATTTTATCTGTATCTTATTTCTCAAAGGTATTTATAATTTTCTCTTCTCCCTTGCTCCCGCTTTTCTCTCTTGTGATTTCTTTTCCTATTAACAATAAAGGTTGTTTAAATGCAAATCAAGATGCTTAACTAATTAAATTTTTATTAATTCTTATATATCTTGAATATTGTATATGTGATTTCTTATTTACAAATTAAATATAGATTTTCTGATTAATAATGCTTTCTAAAGAAAATCTATAGATAATATGTGAAGCCTCTCTTCCCGCCTTGGAACGAGGACATCTTTGTTGTTGAGTTCATTTTTGCTCTTTTACTCTTTTACCGCCGCCTAGCGGCATGTTTAGTAGTTTCTCTTTTGTTCGTTTATTGTAAGATGGCACTAAGATCGAGGAAGCCATCTTTGTTCAGATTATTTAAATTTTCCGCGATATAATATAAGTTGGTTTATTTGTTTCTCACGAGATGGCACTCTGGGTCAGGAAGCCATCTTTTTCTTTTTATTAGGGATTTTTAAATTCTAAAACATATTCTCAAATAATAATAATAAAAAATATATCTATCAGTGAAATATATATAAGCTTATGTTTATTTTAAATAAACATTTCTTCAAATATAAATTTATTTTGAAAAATACAATTTAAAATTGACTGACTCGGGTTAATATAGGTATATATCACAAAAAATTATTTTTTTCTGATTTTTATAGTAGTATAATCTTGTCTTCTCCAAATTATAGAAAGCTTTAGTAATTATCAATTTTGTTTCCACAAGTCAGTCCCTTGTCTCAAAACTTAAATGAATCTATCTTTCTTTGTTTGCAATTTTTAAGTGTACCAGTCTAATACTGATTTAACCTAGGTTAGGGCAACTATTGTCAATTAGCTAATTGTCAATAGTTGCCCCCCATTACTCAATAGTCAATTTAGTTTTTGATTTGTGTGATTTATGGTAATTTTCAATAATATTTTTGTTAACCCTTTCCGGCTACTGCGCCCATTTAGGGGTTGGAATTTTATTTAAAAACTTTTATATACATAGTACCCGTGACAGATTAATACAATCAATTTTGTCGGTGAGGGCGGTATTTTTTTTTTTTTTTTAATGTGATGGAAGAGAGCAAATAAAGGGAGCCTTTTGGATGCCAAATGCCGAATAGGATACGATTCGGACAAAAATTTATTTGTCCATCCTCAGACCTCGTAGGCTTATAATTTAATTTGGCACAAAGTTGTCATTCTTAGTGCAGAAATTTGTGCACATGTATATTTTTTTATAAAATCAACAGCAACTTCCCTTCAGCCTATATTTTTTTTTTTTTATTTAAGGTCTTTTTCGACATCTCTGGCTATTTAGATCCCTTTGATTGGTAGCCAATTCAATTTAAATAAATTTTTGACGCATGGGACGGGATTCAATTTTCGGTGGGGGCGGTTGGTTGGATTCAATTTACAGGAGGGCTTTTCTGGTGGATGAAAATTTTTATAAAAATATCTTCAAATACTAGCCACAAGCATCAAGGTGATTTGTGACTTGAATTGATAGTTTAAAATAAATGTAAAAATGTATTCTAGATAAAAAATCATTAATTTCTTTAAATGACTAGGTTTTAAAACTTTTTCAATTTTTTCTCGAAGGGGGCGTTCGCTGATTTATTTATTTTTTATTTATTTTTTTCCCCAACCCCCCCACCGCCCCAACCCATTTTTGGGGGGGGTAAAAAAAAATATATCAAAACAAACTCCACCCATCCACCTCATTTTCTTTTATTCAATAAAAAAATTTTTTTTTTTTTAAATAAAGAGAGGGATGTGGGGGGGGGCCGTTCTTGTATTCTTGGTGGTTGGGAGAGGAGGTTTCTCCGAGTAGGGGTGAGTTACCTTGGTGGGGTTTAAAATGGGGGGGAGAAGAAAGGGGCGGGGGGAGGAAGGGAGGGAAAAGGTTCGTGAGGAGCCCCCAAAATTCCAGAGAGAAGAAGAAGAGAAGAGGATGTAGGTAGAGATTGGGATTTGTGAGGGCGGCCAATGGGGTCACCAATCCCGAGCTACCCTTGACTTTTGAATAATTATCACTATTAAATTCTCAAAGATTTTCATCAAATATTTTCTTGAGCGATAAGCCAATTAATCAATCAATAGTTTAGATAGCCTGAGTTATAATAAATAGCTTTTTGAGAAATATTAAAAGTGGATGAAGAGGAATATTTTGTTGTATAGGGGCAGTCAACCTTAATAACTCGCGGTTTTTGATTAACATTTTTCGCAGATTACATAACATGTTATATGCATACTTTGAAACAATTATTCAATTGATTAAATAAATTTTTTTTTTTTTTTTTTTTTGTTTGATGATCCAAATTAAGATACCCTTTTAGGAAGAGATTGATTTAAAAATTATAACAAGAAAATTATTTATATATATACTGCTAAGGGAACATTTTTTTTCATCTTAAGAAGACCTATTCTCATCTATCTTAATACTGTAATTTTTTAAACTTTTAATATAAAATATTCTATACATTTATAAATCAATTAGCACAAACTATATACTATTTTAATAAAATACAATTTAAATGAAACAAAGACAAAAATGTCGATTTTCAATTTTTGAAATAAAAATATAATAATTTCTGTTTAGTTGGATATTACGAAAATATTTTGTTTTTATAAGAATTTCCAATAAAATAGTCATATCAGAGAAAACAGAAGATTATTTTAAAATTTTATAAATTTGGCGTAAATCAAAAGATTTTAACATTTTTGTCTTTGTTTCATTTAAATAGTAATTTATTATGGATTTGTGTTAAATTTATTTAGAAATGTATAAGTTTTTTCATATTAAATGTTTAATAAATTACAGTCTCATTAAGATAGATTAGAATAGGTCTTCTTAAGACGAAACAAGTGTTATACTATTTTTGATATATATATTTTTTTCTTTGAATATTACGAAATCATTTATAGCACTTATTCATCATCATTATGACACTTAGAAGTTATAATCAACATTGCTTGGGTTTGTCACGTATAAATCGCCAAACTGAAATTTGCTTCAAAATATAACATATATATAGCATTAGAGTGAGTCGCTCAATCCGAAAGATTCGCAGAAAAACAGAATATAATTTTCTTAATGCCAAGAAAATAGCATTCACCTATCCCCGTCTATAAGACTTAACACATTACATCTTTACTTAAATTCGAAATATTATAATTTTCATTTATGCAGTATTTGGTGTGCGTTTTCTCATGTGATTATTCCATTGCTTTTTTTAAATATGAAAAATATTCTAGTTTCAAAGAAGCCTAAATGATTTCCATATTCTTTTATAAAAAAATGAAATTATTACATGCAGATTAATGGGTTTTGAAATTGTCAATCACTGTACCTATATAAGTTATAATATTTATGTATAAAGTAAATTATCTATACCTTTTCAAGTTCAAATTGGGACGAAACAAAAATCAAATTGGGAATAAACAAAGTCAAATTTGGACCAAACAATATCAAATTGGGATTAAACAAAATCAAAATGAGACCAAACAAAATCAAATTGGGACCAAACAATAACAAATTGGGATTAAACATATAGACCAGGCGCTGGAGGTAGTTGAGTATGCAAAATTTGAGGACCGAATTCTGACAATGGATTTGGGCTAAGAATAGCTCCCAGAATAAGGATCCGGATCTTGCCGGGCCAATTTTTGGTCCAATTTTTTTTTACCCCCACCCCATAGGAAATCAATGGAGTGCATGCTAAGATGATGGGAAGATTTGCAATTATGGTCAAATTCGAGTACTTAAAACCTCAAACAATGAAAAAACTGTCTTGTCAGCAACTGAGGGGATCCTCTAGAGTCCCCTGAGAAGTACTATCTTGCCACCAGTTGTGGTGGTCCCCTCTAACCCCTTCATCTCTTTTCTCTCTCTTTGTTATAAATTTAAATATACGGCCTTAACATCATGCCAAATTGTGGGGACCGGCAATTATGCTCATAATCCACTAGCTGGTATCCCAATCAATGAAAAATACTATCTTGCCGCCAACTGCGGTGGTCCCCTCTAACCCCTTCACCTCTTTTATCTCTCTCTTTGTTATAAATTTAAATATACGGCCTTAACATCATGCCAAATTGTGGGGACAGGCAATTATGCTCATAATCCACTACCTAGTGCTCCAATCAATGAAAAATACTATCTTGCCACCAGTTGTGGTTGTCCCCCTCTAACCCCTTTACCTCTTTTCTCTCTCTTTGTTATAAATTTAAATATACGGCCTTAACATCATGCCAAATTGTGGGGACCGGCAATTATGTTCATAATCCACTAGCTGGTATCCCAATCAATGAAAAATACTATCTTGCCGCCAACTGCGGTGGTCCCCTCTAACCCCTTCACCTCTTTTATCTCTCTCTTTGTTATAAATTTAAATATACGGCTTTAACATCATGCCAAATTGTGGGGACCGGCAATTATGCTCATAATCCACTAGCTGGTGCTCCAATCAATGAAAAATACTATCTTGCCACCAGTTGTGGTGGTCCCCTCTAACTCTCTTCACCTCTTTTATCTCCCTTTATTATAAATACACCAGGTAGTAGATTATGAGCATAATTGCCGGTCCCCACAATTTGGCATGGTTTTAAGACAGTACATCTAAATGTATAATAAAGGGAGAGAAAAGAGGTGAAGGGGTTAGAGGGGACCACCACAACTGGCGGCAAGATAGTATTTTTCATTGATTGGGGTACGAGGTAATGGATTATGAGCATAATTGCCGGTCCCCACAATTTGGCATGGTTTTAAGACAGTACATCTAAATGTATAATAAAGGGAGAGAAAAGAGGTGAAGGGGTTAGAGAGGACGACCGCAGCTGGCGGCAAGATAGTATTTTTTCATTGATTGGGATACCAGCTAGTGGATTATGAGCATAATTGCCGGTCCCCACAATTTGGCATGATGTTAAGGCCGTATATTTAAATTTATAACAGGAGAGAGAGAAAAAGAGGTGAAGGGGTTAGAGGGGACCACCGCAGCTGGCGGCAAGATAGTATTTTTCATTGATTGGGATACCAGCTAGTGGATTATGAACATAATTGCCGGTCCCCACAATTTGGCATGGTGTTAAAGCCGTATATTTAAATTTATAACAAAGAGAGAGAAAAGAGATGAAGGGGTTAGAGGGGACCACCACAACTGGTGGCAAGATAGTACTTCTCAGGGGACTCTAGAGGATCCCCTCAGTTGCTGACAAGACAGTTTTTTCATTGTTTGAGGTTTTAAGTACTCGAATTTGACCATAATTTCAAATCTTCACACCATCTTAGCATGCACTCCATTGATTTCCTATGGGGTGGGGGTAAAAAAAAATTGGACCAAAAATTGGCCCGGCAAGATCCGGATCCTTATTCTGGGAGCTATTCTTAGCCCAAATCCATTGTCAGAATTCGGTCCTCAAATTTTGCATACTCAACTACCTCCAGCGCCCGCTCTAATAATCAAATTGAGAATTTACAATTTTAAATTTAAAGTTGAAAAATATCTTAAATAAAATTGAAAATTAAATAATTTTTGAGATATAAATTTTTAAACAAAATATTAATATTCAACGAAACCTCAATTCGCACTTTTTTTTTAACACTTTTTTCACTTTCATACACGCATACACACAGTCTTTTCGGCAACTCAGGCCATTTAAGACATTGACGATAACCGTTAGTACATCACGGCCCGCGGGCTCGATTCGGACTTGATAGACATAAATATATAGGCCTATATATTTAAAAAATTTGTGAGTATATTTATTTGTCAATGGGTCAAACGTCCCATGACCCCCAGAGACTTGCATAAATAGGGGATGTGAGAAATTTTTGGTGTTTATCGAGGGCCAGATGGCCTGATGCAAAGCACACCGACGCCTCGGAAATACTGGATATCCTGGGTTTGATTCCCAGGGACCATTGGGCGTTTGGTCCACCAGCAAATAAACATT
Organism: Euborellia annulipes; assembly: GCA_023213315.1. Classification (NCBI taxonomy): domain Eukaryota; kingdom Metazoa; phylum Arthropoda; class Insecta; order Dermaptera; family Anisolabididae; genus Euborellia; species Euborellia annulipes. The sequence continues at coordinate 11,463 of JAKCPI010022971.1, forward strand.
CTCACAGATTTGTTAAATAAATAAAAAAATTGAAATAAAAACAAAATTAAAGTAAATATTAAAAATTATTATTAATTATTATTTTTATTTATATATATAGACGGAACGACTGCCTTTGACGGGTTTAGAGCATGGCCAGGTGTAGGGAGGAGTTTTTTTTTTAAATAAGAAAAACACACTTTTTTTCTCATTCACACAGTCTTTTCGGTAACTTAGGCCATATATGTTAAGACTTTATACGATAACCGTTATTATGAATAATATATATTTTGGGGTCCAGAATTCTTATTTAAGCTAGAGGAGATTAATAAGATGAAGGGTTGAAATAATTATCTTGGAGAAAATTTGAGGGAAAAATTAACAATTTTTTACAACAATAATACTAAAGTAAATAAACATACATATATTCTCTTTGAATGTTCATTGAGATAGCAAAGAACACACAACACCAGGGACTCTTAAAAACCCGGTTATTCCTCTTAAAAATTAATTATGTCATTATATTTATATATATTTTATATAGGCCTCATTATTTAGATTATATTATTAAATTACAACACAAAATAAATAAATATATATAATATATTAGGGATAATGAGCTTTGCCATTCTTCATTCGAAGAAGATTTCCTCGCCGAAGAGAAGCAAAGCAAGGTCTTTTTTAACTTTAAATTAAATTTAAAGGCAATGCTAAGAGCACCTCTTAATCTTGGATGCAACCCATCCCAAGAAACAAGCTGGTTAAACGCACCTGATTTCTAAAAAGGGTAATTAAAAATAAATGTAAAAATGTTAATTCCCAATTTGATTTTGTTTAGTTCCAATTTGATTTTGTTTATTCCCAATTTGATTTTGTTTAGTCCAATTTGAAATTGTTTATTCTCAATTTGATTTTGTTAATTCCCAATTTGATTTTGTTTAGTTCAATTTGAAATTGTTTATTCCCAATTTGATTTTGTTTCGTCCCAATTTGAACTTGAAAAGGTATAGAATTAATAAAATATAAATCAAAATTTAATTTTTTTTTATTAACAAGTTTTATAATTTTTTAACAAATAGAAATAATTAATAAAATTATTTCCCATCTTTATTCTTATTTTTCTTTTTTTAAAGAATAAATACATTGAAAAGAAATGTAAATTATATTTTGTCATAAATAAAAATTGCTGCCAAATTTTATTTAAAGAATTGGATTTGGCATCTACTTTGGTTTTTAATGACATATCTTTATCTTATCATTATAGACCAGTCATAGACAGAATAAAATCCCTCGTTCTAGTCCTGGGTCATAATTTTTAGAAATAGTTTAATTAGAAATTTTTGGAGACACTTTTGGCGTTTTACTACGTTTAATGCCACTATAATTTTCAAAGTATATTTTAAATAAAGAAATAATCAGAAAAGTGAAATTTTATTCTGACTCTGTCAATAGAGTGTAGCCTATCTTTTAATACTTAATAATAATGAAAAAAAAATATAAATAAGTTTATTATATAGATACAGATTTAGGAAAATTTTCTCTATCTATTTATCATAATTTAATTTATATTTTTATACTTTTTTAGTTGTTTTTAGTATACTGTATTTTTTTATTCCTAATTCAAACAAAATATTAAAAAAAGACCTATAATAATATAATTCAAAATTAGATTAATACTTTGTTGTATTTATGAGTGATCTTTCGAAAAAAATATCTCAAAAGATCAATCCATAATTAATATAAAAAAAAAAGAAAAATTTAGGACATTAATTAAAAAAAAATCTGGTGTGACTGGCGCACAGCACACAACTTTCTCTTACCTTCGGTAATCGAAAGTTGTGTACTGTGCTTGTCTCACCAGATTTTTTGTGTCGACATGTATTTAGTTTCCGACAGTACGGTACATTCGATTTTCAAGATGTAAAATTTATAAGTATGGCAAAATATTTATATTTTGTTACCATAGCAACCATAGGAGAAATTCCTATCTTTCCTATGAAGAACAAGAGTAAAGTGGTCTTCAGAAGATTTCAATCACAAAATGAGAATATACATTTTATAGAGAATCTAAAAAATAATTGATTTTTGAATTTTAAAAAAAATCGTTGGAGCAAATTTTGAGAAAATCGAAAAAAACTGAAAAAGTGCATCAGTAAAGTACTAGTACTCTTTGGCTGATTTTGTTCAAAAGCTTCGTGTCACGTCCCATGGGGGTGCCTAACTTAAATATAAAATTTCAACTTTCTAGCTCTTTTTGTTCTTGAGATATTTTGTTCACAGACACACAGACACACACACAGACACACACACAGACACACAGACAGACAGACAGACCATGTCGCGAAAACCATTTTTTTGGATTCAGGGGACCTCAAAACGTGTATATCCATCAAAATCTCGACATCGAATTTTTGACATGAAACCAATACTTTCTCTCTCTATATATTAACATATATATAGAGGTACGAGAAAGTAAAAAATATTTGAAAATCATTCAAATAATGAAACTTTTATAATAATCTAAAAAGATTATAAAATAGAAAAATATATTTTTTAATTCAAATTAAAATAATTAAAATTTGATTGTTTTCTAGAGTTGGATAAGAAATAAAATGCTATTTATCAGTGGCGTATCTAAGGGGGAGGGGGCTGCACCTCCACCCTCCCGAAATCCTAAAATATCTAGAGTTTTACCACAACTCTAAAATATTTCAGGATTGTTTAGGTGGTCTAAGAATGCTTCTAGATACATACAAGATTTTCCGGGGAGGACCCCCGGATACTTGTCAAAAAAAATAAATTTTTAGATACGCCACTGCTATTTTAATATAATAATAAAACTTAAAAAGTATAAGATCAAATGCAGCATTTAAATTTAGAAGATTGGAATTTTATGTCCAATAATGAATAATTTTTTTTTTAATTATTCATTTTGATTATTATTATTTAACACATTTATCATTTAAAAATTGTTTTAATAACGAATAAATACATTCAAAATAACAATATGGAATGTTAAATTTAAATAGTTTTCTTATCTTCAACTAACAAAGCATTTGAATTGCTAGTTTTTTCGATATTTTCATTTTTTGTCTCATTTTGAAGGCATTTTTCATTTGTTGTTTCATTTTGAAGACATTTTTCCTTTGTTGTCTGCTCTTTCTTCTCCTCTTCAACTGATTTCCATGGATTCCAAAAACTCAAAACAATCGGCTGAATCCATCGATGCCAGATGAAGAGAAAAAATGGAATCACAATACAAGGAACACAAACCATGATGCTGATCTTAGTCAATGGTCACCTGAAAATATGGAAAATTATTATTGATATTAAAAATAAAACTTATCAAACAAGTCGTCCAAGGAAATAGATAAAATTTGTCAGGTTACTAATGGAAAAAATATATTTTTTATTAATTTTTTAAATCTCAATCGATGAAGATCTGTGGCTATGGGTTCCTGGCTCTAATTCCATTTTAAATCTGTTAATGCATTAATGAAATAAGGACTCAATCGTTCTTATATGCATTGACAGAATTAAAAATATTAGCAGTGATATAATTAAAAAATATATATTTTTCTTCCATTAGTATCCAGACAAATTGGACCTCCCTGGGGTGTTCATATATATATAATAATAATAATCAAGGAAGAGTCAGTCGACTATCTCAATTAAAGATGATTCAAGCTACAATGGAAATATTTGGAATTTACATGTGAAAGACCCTTTTATAAACGATTAATATATATATACTCTTTATCTTAAAATCATGAGATTTATTGTAAATGGCAAAAAAAAATGAAAATATTAAATTTTGAAACTGGGTAGTAAAATGGACTTGTCAAAATGTTAACATTTTTTTTACTCAGTCACATTTATAGAAATAGAAAGAAGATTTTATAATTAGAATTAAATGAATATAGTACTTTTAATTATTTAAAAGGATAATCATGTGACTTCTTGGTAAAAAAAAAACACTCAATAAAAAAAAATTTATAAAAATAAAATTTTAAAATCTTGATAATCTTCAAGAACATTTTTAAATTCAAAAATGAATTTCTCAAAAAAGTGTAAGATTGATTTTTGATTAAAATTTGTTTTTATAAACAAATAAATGATGAAATATTTAATAAAGTAAATTAAATAGAAATACCTGCGATGATAAAATACTAGTCAAAGGAGAAAAATCGATGGTTTGTTATGATGTTTGTTTAAGCTATGATATATAATAAAGTTTATAAAATGTAATAACCTCACTTGATGGTGGTGGTTAATGATTTATTCAGATGACTGGATTAAATGTCAAAACAAATTGTTAAGTCATTGAGCCATCGGCCATATTTGTAAATAAGAAAGTGGTTGTCGTATCGGCCACAAGATGGCAAATGTGGTCTTCATTTGGAGGAGATGGTGTTAATATCAAAATGATTGATATCTAGTGGCCGGATGATAATAATAAATTGGTAGTATGTAGTGGCATAGTGACCTGAAAGCGATGTCTTGGAGGTTATCGTTGACAAGAAAAAGACTAGCCGGCAAGTGAGTGAGTTGAGGTGAGAGAGGCGTGTACTTTCGGGTCTGTGGCGGCCATGATGCCTGCATCACGCCTTTACGACGTGACGTAAATCAGCAGCGTGTAGAAGTGCGCGCCGCCATTCGAGCGTTGGCCCGCGTGCTCGGCCCCCTCAAAGCCAAATGTCTCTGATAGTCAGGTAAGAGAGGCCAAAGTATCGCGAGTGGAATTGCAAGTTTTAACCGCCCCCACGCTAAAGCAATTGCGAATTGCAAGCAGAAAAATCCATAAGGCCTTGCGCGGGGGGCACAGGGCGGCGTGAGCGCCAGTGGTGGGGGAAACGCCGTGTGGTAGCGTGGGGGGGACGAACAGACGCGCCAACTCGAGCTCCGATTGGTCCGTTCACAAAGGCTCACAGCCCTAAATGGCACTTGGACTGAAGGTTTTATGGCGTTCGGACTTTGAGTGGCAGCAAACTCGGAGCATTCCCGTCACGTTGTTGTAGTGTTTTGGTGGTGAGCCCGGGCGCCCGCGAGCGCGTGTGTGTTGTATACGAAAAAAACAAGAGCAAAAATCTGCCGACCATGGCTCGCCCGTGACCCCCGCCCCCTTTAAAAAATAAGCAAACAACACGGTGTCGTCGTCTAGTGAGTGTGTTGAGTGCGTGCCATGGACGAACAAGCCACAAGGATGATGCATGCACCGGGACAGATGATGGCTCCACAGCCTTATGGACTTCAACCTGTGGCTGGGACGAATGCAGCATCCGCCGTACTGGACCACCCAGCCGCTGGACCCGCCACCCCAGACCAGGAAACCCGCAAGCAAGATATTGGAGAGATCCTGCAACAGATTATGAATATCACCGACCAGTCGTTAGATGAGGCGCAGGCGAGGTACGCCGTCGTCGCCATCCTCGGTGACACAAAAACAAAAAAACAGCGACGGTCGTCGTTATCCGACGGCCGTCGATTGCCGCCGGTTGTCGTTTGCCGGTTGCCGGTAGTTGGTTCCCCGCCGCCGCATTTGATCAATAGCCACCTCGCCAGCTGATGTCTCTCTCACGTGTACAAATCCCACGTGTTCTATTCTAAAAAATCACCTAACATTTTACATATTCTCGATAATTTTCAAGAAATGATTTCTTGTTTGTTTTCGACAAGTTGATTGACCTTTTAAAAGCCTTTAGGGTGCTGGGATTTTTAAAAAGATAATAAGAATAACTCTTACCTCTCTTTTGCACTTGAAGATTTCATTCTTTGTTTTGTTTAAAAATAATTCTTTTTTTTAAAGGCCTAAAATAACCTTTTTCAACATTTACCTGTTAAAAATTATAGAATTCCATTGAAACTGGTTTCTTTTCAAAATATCTAAGTTTGAAAACTTTGGAATTTCAAAGTTCTTAAAAATTCACTCAAATTCACTATAAAATTTTTAAATTTATAATTACTAAGACAGATTATATTATTATTAATAAGACAGATTATTATTATTTAAAAATTTCAATGTAAATTAATTTTTTATATAAAAAATATCATTCAGTATTCATCATTTTAAATCTTTATTGATTAATAAATACTTTTCAAATTCTTTCTTTTTACTTTTCAAATCACATATAGTACTTTTTAAAATTTATTTGACATCACTATAATATAAAAAAATTTTCAATTAACTTATTTTTTAACAAAATCATTCACTTTTTCTTTTTATAAAAGAAATATTTAAATAATAGTTGAGGCCATTATTTAATCTCCCTTAAGATTCTCTATAAATATAATTTGATTGATTTAAATATGTGAGTTAATCATCTAAATTAAATTAAAAACATATTTATAGGTTTTCGATTAATCACTAGAATATAAATAACCTTGAATAAAAGTTTCTCTTTTATAGAAAATTATATATTATTAAAAAAAAAAAATTGTTTCTTTATTTGAAAAACAGGAGAGTATCAGCTGGCACCTTTTTTTTTTATTTTCCACACCGATTTGTTTCTTGTATTTATTTTCGGGCAAGTTGTCCCTGGGCTCAAGGGGCCCACATGTTTGTATTTGCCCAGCGGTTTCGGGTTGCTCTTGCCAAGAGAGCCCCACTTGCCACCGCCGCCACCGATTAATTAAAACAACATTCTATTATTTGCCATTGGTTCCTGAATGAAATCTCTCCCACACCTAAAGACTAAAAAAAAAAAATTAGATTAATCTCAACAAATAAATAAAAAAATTCGGGACTCCCATAATCTACAATTAAATATTTAAAAATTTTTGGGCCTAAATTATAGACCAACTAGCGATTTAATAAAATTCCTCTTTCTGTACAATGAGTATCAAAGTTAAAACACACTTATGTGATTAATTCATTGTTTTTATAAATTACCAATTCAGCCAACTTTGATTTTCATGTTTTTATAAAAAAAAAAAAAAAAATGAAAATGAATTGGAATTTAATTCTATATATAAATCACAAAAGTTTGCATTAAAAACAATCACATAAATGTGTTTTAACTTCGGTACTCACTATTATTTTGAATGAAACACGTTTTATTGATAAAACAAAAAAAAATTGAAGAAAGAGAAGTTTATTTTTATTCTACTTACCTTTTATAGTTTATTTTATAAATAAATTACATTATTATTTAATAATACAAAATTTTGTTGATCTTTTTCCAAGATATTTCATCATTGATAGTGAATTCTTTTTCCCACCTTCTTTGTGATTGTATTGAGGAAAAAAAAAAATATTGACAATGATGAGGTTGGAAAAATGATCAAAGTGATTTAATAAAAATATAATTCAAGTAGTAATAATTATATATAAAAATTAGTAGATGAATTAATATTGTTTCTTGTTTGCAGGAAACACACACTCAACTGTCATCGAATGAAGCCAGCACTGTTCAGCGTTCTATGCGAGATCAAGGAGAAAACAGGTCAGCCTCATCAAGCCCTATTAATCAGATCAATTAACCCCCTATATGTATTTATTATTTTATTCCCCATAAAAAGGAGAGATTAGCCACGAATAAAAAAAAAAATGACACTTTTGAAGTGTATCAATCTGTCTGTTTGTCTGGCTGTCCATCAAATTTGAGGTATTTTGAGTGACATCTTTGAACAAAAAAAAAAATAAAAATAAAAAATAAAAATTTACTATTATGATAATCAATTGCTTCTGAGGTGTAGGCACTATTGTTTTACTAATTCGTGTAATTATAGGATGAATCGTGAATAGTGACATACTTGGTTTGAATATTTATACTTTTTTTTTTTTTATTTAATATTAATGTCTCTCTTCCGAAGTATCATGTGTGTTGGTGTGAATTCCACAATTAAAGTCCAGTGCACACTGATTTAAGACGCGTGGTCTCGCCAATGACATATGTTCCAGTGTCATAACATTTATCAAGGCAGCCATCACTCAGCCAGTCCGCTTTTTGGGTTAAACTCTGATAAGATTGACAGCACTACTTGATGAAATATGGAATCGAGTGCCAGAGAGGACCCCCCTCTCCTTCTTTTTTTCCTTATTCTTCTCTTTCTTTGAAAAAAAAAAAAAAAAAAAAAAAACAGATAGACTTTTCATTATTAATCATTAACTATAAATTATTGAAATTTTTTTTTATCCATCGGTATTACCACTTAAAAGTCCTTCCGGCGGCCTTCATGGACTTTTTTATTTGATGACCAATCCAATAATCGTGCCATTATTATTATCCTCTGTAACAAAAAGAAAATACTCCATCACAAACAGAACGATATTTTTTTTAAATATATAAAAAAATTCTATTAAATATTATTATTCAAAAGATAATTATTTTTTTTTTTGGAACGAATATAATCAAAATTTGAAAATATAATTTTTTTTTTCAAAAATAAAAAATTTTGTTGATAAAATAATGTACAAACTTTACCTCAATTTTGAATTAGATAATATAATTGTGATTCTTGTTTTTAACAATAATTTAAAAAAATTCATCAGATCTGCCCTGTGGTCCGAACCCACTTCCCTTAGACTTTTTTTTTTTAGATTATCAATATTTATTCAAAAATATCAAGTTTTTTACTAATATTAAAAAATTCGCAGTTCAAAAACTCTTAGAAATGTATAAAAGATGTAAATATATAATTTTTCGGAATTTTAGATTTTCATTATAAAAATAAATAAATATTTAAAAATAAACAAGTAAAATTACAAAATCAATCAAAATTACAATATTACTAGCTTTTCTAAAACTTTTGTTTTATTAGAGAATACTAATTAAAATTGAAACAATCAAATAAAATTATAATTTTCAATTTAAAAAGGGTAAGAAAAAGAAAAATGCTTTATTTAGAAAACTTGAAAATTTCTTCCTTCAATGATCCAAAAAAATTTTGATTGATAATACAATTTTGTAATGAAAGAATATATAACTTAATATTAGTAAAAAACTTGACTTTATAAAATTTTTGAATCAACATTGATAATCTAAAAGCCAAAAAGTGAGTTCGGACCTCAGGCAATCCGATGAATTTATTTAAATCATATGGATACCAAATGGTACAAATATTGGAATCCTATATATATCGTAATAAGTATCATTTTAAGTCTATATGGCCTAAGATGCCGAAAAGCCTTCTTCTGTCAATAATGATTAATTCAAAACAAGTACTAAACATTACCACAATTTTTTTAATAGTTTATTAGAAGATTTTATGGTTTAAAAATGTATATTATTTAAATAATAATAATAATACTTTTTGATACCAATAATTATAATAAATTTTTTTTACGGAGATAAATAATAATTGTATTGGTTATCGAATAAATTATAAAATACTCCTTTTTTTAGTGAGAATAATTGATTACTATTTCATTAGTATACAAAATTCTAAAAAAAAATTAGATTATATTTATTTTAGGCCTAAAAACCAAAACAATCTCACACTGTGATTTAAAATATAAACAAACAAGTTTATAATAATATAATTATTCGGTAGCTTCCATCATTAATAAGGTTTATTACTATATAGTTTTAATAACACAATATATTTAATATTTAATAATAATATCCCCACATATTGATTTTTTTTTTTTTTCAAAACAAATATATTGATATTATTTTTTAATTAATTTTATCAATAGATAAAGTCACTAAAATCACTATAATTCAATAAAGCTGACACATCATTTTCATTCGGATTTTAAAATTTTCAACTTGATTTACTAATATTAGTGTTCGTTTTTTTTTCTTTTTAATTATTTTGTAATAATAATAACATACAATTTCCATTAGTTAGATATAAAATTTTAATTCCATAAAAAAAAAAATCTCTTATCTTTTGGTGGCTTTTTTTAATCTCCCTTCAATAATGATCTTTTCTCAAATCATAAGTGAAAATTATCATTAAGAAAAGACCCTC